>SKCR01001349.1:0-165833 GCA_019454045.1 Zanthoxylum bungeanum | reverse complement strand
ATAAACAGCAGTAGAAAAAAGGTATAAAAAGGTCGATCAGTTAATCAGTACTTACCGGGTTGTTTTTCAACCGGATTATGAGACCTCGAGATAAGACCTGCGTCGACAAAATATGAGGGGCTGAAAATGTCTCTGTTGTGGCCGGCAAATTGAGATGCAACCTTAACCCCAGCCCTGAACTCATGACGAACCTTAGGAGGATCTCCCCAGCAAGCTATAAAAGGTGCAATTGTGTTAGTGAAATGAAAGCTGAGAATCCTAAGGGAATAAAGAAAGGTAAGGAGATCGGGTCATTACCTCCAACTCGGAAGATGGTCAGCACAATAATTTCTCGACCAGAGATGATCTGGCGTTCACCTCATACTCCACTAGCCCATAACTACTTGTCCTTGAAGTTCTTGTTGGTGACTGGGAGGTTTGAAACCAGCTGCTTGCCTCCAGCGTCGAGGGATAAAAAATACCAACCCTTATATTCCTTCATGTTGGCATTCATCTGGTACAACCTTTTCATGTCTTCAACTATGGGCTCTCCCAGTTCGGCTCGGTTCCAAAGTACATAGAGTCAGGCCAGCACCCACCATCCATTCAGATTAAGATGGCACGGGGCTAGGTTTATAGCGGCCAGCATCTTTTCAAAGTATCATTACATAGGAAGACGCACACTTAAGTCGAAGATAGTCGTACAGAGGGCAACTCGGTCTGCCCTTGGTTGAATCGCCAAATCATCCTCATCTGGAACACTCAGACTTACTTCCTCAGGAATGAAATCTTTCCCGAAGCTGGTCCATCTCAACTTGGGTAATGCTTGAAGCCCTGTCTATGTCCAAGTTGACAAAATCCATGGGAGTAAGCTCTGGCTCGAGTCGGGCTATTCTCACATTGTATGATTGATTTTCTTCTTTGGATTGAAATGGGGTAGTGTCATAATCGTTGTTCCCCTACTCAACTGGCTCGGTTAGGCGTGGGGCAGGCGCATCAGGAGGTAGCATGTTGAGGGGAGTCTCGGATGAAGATTCAGAGTCTAACATTCCTAGGGAGTGACCCAAGGAAGAAGGTGGTTAGTCAAAGTCAACCGAATCTTTATTTACAAATGTCTATAGGCCTATTTTCTTTTGTTAGTTGGACCTGATTTTATCTAGGGTTTTATTAAGTCATCCCTACCAAGTGACTAATCATAGAAAGCTCTAAAAACCCTAACAATGATAAAGCAGTAAGTCCACGAGCATGACAATAACCAAAAAACCAAAAAACCCAGAAATATGCGTCCATTCAACATACACTATGAACCCAGAAAAGCACCCATATAGCAATAGTTTAAATTTAAAACCAACAAAAACCCAAGGCATGTTGTCAAGAAGAGCACACATTCATCATGGTCATTGCACATCTGTTATGGATGGAAAGTATGTTAAGTACAAAGAAAGTAAAGAGGGAGATTAGGGAACCCTTATTTGTATTTTTTTGATGCTGAAGATTGAAGTTGTTGAGAGCTCGAAGTTGTAGAGGATGGCTTGAAGCTTTTGAGAGTGTTTTGGAGAAGATGAAATTGTGAAAGTTTGAAGGTGAACAGCAGTAGCCTGTAAATAGATTGTTCGGATTGACCCTGAACGTTGGATTGAAACGGGAAAGGTGGATCAAGTGACATGTGTCGGGGCAATCACCACCATTGAGTTCAAATGAAGGGCCAGGATAGAGGCCACGTGCTCGGTTAATCATGAACTTTCCAATTTCATATGACTTACTTTCCAATTTCAGTTTGGTGTTGCAGGAATTCATACATGTAGTAGACAAGCTTTGGAGAAGATGGATACGAGCTGCAGTCATTAGGAATACAGCCTTGAGGGTCCATATGTTTAATTATTGATCACGTTAGGCCACTAGGCTACATAATATTCATGTATAGATCATGTTGTAATAAGTATGCTTCATGTATTTCATGTACATTGTATATCAGACATGCATGCATTCAAGAATAGTCAGTTCAGTTATGAATCATGTTGTAATAAGTATGCTTCATGTATTTCATGTACATTGTATATCAGACATGCATGCTTTCAAGAATAGTCAATTCAGTTATGAATCATGACACGTCACGCATGTACATAATAGAAGTTCAGGGAGATGGCGTTAGTCATGTCCTGATAAACTGGGTGTGACAGAGTGGATTTTTTTTTTAAAATTCTCAACCATGTAAAATGTTAATTTTATCCTTCCTCATAAATTTCTGATTAATCATAGATAACTCAAATTGTTCTTGAACAATTTACTTCCAAGATAATATAGCTAGACCTTCTCTTATGACAAAATTTCCTCCATTTTTCTATGACGAGTGGGAATTCATCCTTGGTTAACCTCGTGTAGATTCGCTATGTTATATTAATGATCGTTATTTGATCAGCATTGAAGAATCAGAGGCATATTTCGAATTTCTTTTATTTTTTTATTTTCCTCCTTCAAATTTCGAGGCTTTGAATTTTCCTCTTTTTTTTTGGGACGTTGGTACGTCAAGAAGTTGTCACTTTTTAAGGGATCAGTGAATCAAGTAATATTTTGTTTGGTATTTGGTCTCAAGTCTTGATCAATAATCATTCTATCTCATATTATCATTTGCAATATATATATATAGATATATTTTCGCCGAAGATCCTGACCAGAAATAAATTTTAAGTGAAGAAGGGAATAGACGAGAAACAGTTTAAAACAAAGGATCAACAAGTCGCATAATCGCTTATGCAGCATAATGTTATAAAGTTTAAAACAAAGGATCAACAAGTCGCTTAATATTATATAGTGCCCGTAGGCCGATTTGACTAACACAAGGGCAGCGCAAACAGAGTTTGCTTATTTCGGCTACAGCTACACTCCATAAAATACTACAACTCAGATATCATACATGAACCTGACAAACAGAGACTGGTCTGGTCATCAAGCCAAGATCTTACTGAAGAACTATGCATTCTGGAGTACTCTGCACCACTGCAGGGCGGGAACTTTCGTTAATGGCATCCACTTCTCCAGATTTGGGTTCCACATCTGCCTCCACAGTTAAGCTCTCAGCAACACCTCCACTTGCATTATCACCACAAGCAATGGCTTTAAAGACGAGAGCATTAACTTCTTGAAACCTCTCCTCAGAGAGAGACACCTCGGCAAGCAGCCTCCTAGCATTTTCCTCAGATGCCTCTTCAAAGTCTTTCTTCCTCTTTAACACCATATGCCCACTAATTTCCCACACAGCAGGGTTCACTTGGGTGTCCAGAAGCTCTGGATTCACTTCCCCGAGAGCTTGTTTCTCGGCATAGCACTGTTTGTTCATTAAACAAATTGTTAACAAAGTGAATGGAAAAAATCTGGATGCATAACATGGAAAATACAAAATCCGTTGATAATGATTCTAAATTTATTACCTGGGGTAAGAGAAAGATGCTCTTTCCACAATCAGAAATGAGCACATTGTAAGGAATGTTGTTAACTTGAAGGCAAATGCAAGCATCTGAGACTGTGTTGGATAAGTCTTGCAGAGAGTTTCCACCTTCAAAGACAAGGCCTCTGACCGGATAGTTTAAAAGTCGGGAGATCTTCACGCCACCACCCGAAGTGGTTGTTATCTTCTTGGTAGGAGCCTTCTCAATTGGAAAAGGCACAGCCAAGTAGTAGGCCTGCAACAACAGAAATCGGTAAATTGCATTTGAATTACCAATCTAACTGCAGTGAAAAACAAAAGCCAAATCCCAATTTCAGAATATTAGCGGAGATACAAACCTGAAAGTGAAGGTGATTGATGGTAGCAAATGCACCCAAGCTGTTGTAACCCAACCGGAAGTACGGATTCCCAGCTTCAGCAGCCATGGAGAGTGCAAGAAAGAAGCTGTCACGGTCAATCCTCTGTGGCAAGCACTCAAGAATGCGTGGGATCAACAGCACATGCCCATACTCAATAGGACTAACCTGTTATATGGGGCACCATAAAAGCAAAACTATTAGAATACTGCCTTCGCTCAATTAGCTTCCTAAGATCTCTTCATAATTGTGCACAGGAAAAAAAAATTCATATTAGATTCTTGCTTTACATTAACATCCTCTATTAGCTATTACAATTAAGAACAAAGGACATACATTGATGGCAACAACGCTTGGAGAACTCTCAACATCAATAGAGGCACTCGGGAAGAACTGGACTTCACCATCTTTGCATGCTTCAAACTGGAAAAGCACTTCTTCTTGCCCCATTTTGGTAAAGTTAAATTTGTTCAAATCAAAAGGCTGGAGGACCTTATCAACACGAAATTCAGTTGGCCTCTTCTTCAAGTGGCGCCCCTCATTCAGCTGAGCAATGAAACCATACTGACCAGGAATGACCTAAACCAAGAAATAACATAGAAATCTCAATGAAACCCATCATGCAAAAAAAAAAACAAAAAACAAAAACAAAAAACAGAAACATTCATTTTCTAGAGGAAAGAAAGAGTAACCATAAGAAGACCTTGGTTTCACAGGCTGTGACGTCATAGCGAAACAGTCCTCTCTGCATGCGATCCTCCCACTACAATGAAATTGAAAACCAATTTAACAGCTGTTACAGGTAAACAAAAGCTAAAACTAAACACAAAACATAAAAGCTAAAACTAAACACGAAACATAAAGTTAATTTCAATATTCATCTTTTCATAATTTTCTTAACAAAATTTACCTCCCCAAGTAAGAGCGAGTCGAGAAACGCAACTGGAGTCTCATGTCCATGCACATCCTTTTCAGTTTCAATCTTGCCAACTTTCTTGAAAGCATATAAAGGAAGCTTAGCTCCTATTTGAACAAAAACAAACCAAATATAATCACTCCCGGAACAGGTCAAAAATCTAAAAATCAACCAGGAAAAAAAAAATAATTCACAGAAGCATGTAAACAGGCACCTTGAATGCAACATTTGTTCATACAATTTCTCCCGCACCCGCCTCCGCGACGAGCATCAGCAGCATCCCCCGCCTCATCTTTCTGGTAATTCGAAACAACCGTTGGCACCCTCTTGATCCTCAACATCTTTTGTTAAAAGAAATAATAATTCTTGCAAAATTACAATAGATAAATTCTCAAATACTTTTCCTTGTTAAATATGTATTATATATACAATCTACAGCTACGATAAAATAAAGATGCAAAAGAAGAAGAGAGACCGCCGCCGGCAAGAAAGAGGAGATCAGAAGGGCTGCCGCCTTCGGAAGGCAAAGCGCCACGACCACCGTGCGGCGAAGGGTTGCTTTCAATCACACAACCCTTGCGGACGTACTGTTGGGGCATGAATTAGAAGCCACGTTACTCTGTGTATAGCCGTGATGTCTACAATTTGCCTTCTCCTGGGTCTTGCCCCGCGACCACCACAACAACAACAAATGCTTCTTCGGTTCTTCCTCTTTCTTTTCTTTCTTTTCTTTCTTACAAACTCTCTCTCTCCCGCTTTAAAACTTTCCTCGGAAAATTTTGATGGAAGTTGAAAAGCAGGAGATTTGATTTGACTGCGCTTTCAAGAGGGGCGGGTTATTATTAAATAGGTGTTAATAAATAGGATGTGGCTCAATAGTCAATATGCGCCGTGTTGCAATTCTTGAGAATGAGAGAGAGAGAGTGGGGGAGAGTGAATTCTCTGCGCGTACGAAAGGGTGAGAGACCGTTTCAAACGTTTTTGTAGGATTTACTATTCTCTCTAATCCCAATTAATTGGGAAAGTTGAATATTTGATATTTCCACGCGCATTTCAAGAATGTGGAGAGGCATATATTCGTATTTTTCGGGAACACACATAATTAGGGCCGATTTTTTGGGGTTGGGGGTTTGTAGACCAGGTCAGTGGATATTATTATACTGTAATATTAGTAAATTTGTAACGTGTTACAAAAATATAAAGGTTAATTTATGAATATAAATTAGGGAATTTAATTTATCTGGGCAATTCAAAAAAATATTTAATCAAATTTAGACATGTATATTTTTTTCTATCTACAAATGAACAAATATACTACTCTTCTTAAATAAATATCTCTCTCTCTTTGAACTGATTTTTTTTAATTATGATGTCATGGTACAGGCTTGTAATTTTTTTGCGACACCTTTTGTAAACAAAAATTTACAAAAAAAAAAGTATAGATAAATTGAAGGGTTTTTTGTAACGAGTGTATTACTCATTTGTAAAGAGAAAAAATTTTATATGCTCAAATTCGATTATAAAAATTTTGGGATTATCCAAAAATAATAAATTCCCTATAAATAAAACTGTGTATTAGAGATAATTTTATGTTAAAAAAATATTCTTTTTTATATTATATTTTTAATAAAACATTCATTAGTTTACTGATATTTACAATTGGGGATCCAATTCGATCTCATAGATAATAAATAAGGGTTACATTTACCAATAAATAGTTGAAATATATATATATATATATATATATATATATATATATATATAATATATATATATATATATATATATATATATGCAGACCTCATCAACGTGACATGATTATCTGCTTTAGGTATTGAAGAGCGAATGGGCACAATATTTCCCTCACGTTTTTGTTCCACGTTGATGAGTATATATTTGTGTGTGTACCTGCATAAAAAGGACTTAGCTTGATAGTATTATATAGTACTTGAAATACCTATACGAACTTTAAGTCATAGGTTCGAGTCGCAACCCAAACACACATGATCATAAATAATCCACACTCACAGTGGCGGAATCACCTTCATGTTTAAGGTAGTTCGGGCCACCCCAAGTTTTTAAAAAAATTAAACTCTTTTATGGGATTAGATGAAAAATAATACAATGATAAATTACTAAGATTGACCCTGTAATATTTTGATAACACATATGTATTTATGGCAATTTTGTTCATTAAAAAATAATTTTTTCTCTAAAAATTCTTCCTTAATGAAAATTTTAAACTTGTGATATATTTTGGCTCATGCCGAATAAAAATTCTGATTCCACTACTGTACTTGGGCTATGTATGTCAAGATTTGAATCATGCATACCCGAAAACTATTCATATGGAGAGACTTCCAATGGAAATAAAGTCGTGAAGATAATTAAGATCCAATTAATCTTTAGTATCCAAAACGTGGAAATGATTCACGTTGATAGAGTGTCGTAATAATACATACCAATATGTATTGAATATCTATAAGTTTTGCTTACAAAATATATTTCTTCCTGAATTGGTCACATAACTTCATGTAGTTAATTCTCTCTTTTTGGGTGTAGCCTTTGGCCACTAGCCTAACCTTGAAGGAATGTACATTCCCATCTGCTCCCCTATTTCTCTTATAGATTCACTTGCAACCTATGAGTTTTACCCCATCAGGTTGGTCTACAAGTTCCTATACTGAGTTAAGTACATCGACTTCATCTCGAAGTTCATGGCTTTGAGCTATTCCTCTTTATCAGAATCATCCATTGCACTACGGTAGGTCAATGCATCATTTATACCATCACTGGATGCGACAACTTGTGCCTCTCCAACTTCCAGATATTGATATGGCTATCGTACAATCTTCTCACTGCGTCTAGGTGGTAAATCATTCTGATGTACTTGTATCTGATGCTCATATGTCAAAGGTGTTATATTTCTGTCAACTATTGTTTATGAAGGCACGCTGGTCGAACTAGGAAGTAACTCCTCAAGTAACACTTTACTTCGAGATTTGAACTCCCCCATATAGTCCTCCTTAAGAAATGTTGCATTCGTGTATAGAAATATTTTGTTATCTTTTGGACTATAGAAGAATTCACCCATAATCTTCTTATGATAGCCTACAAATAGGCACACCTTTAAATGTGGCTCTAACCTCTAAAAACGAAATACCTTTCAGATGCTTGACCTCCAAATTGCTTACACGTGTTCAGAAACGTACCTTAGGTGAACCAAAAACCTCATGCTCAACCTTTTTCGGACATCCCATAATGAGTTGCGTAAACTCATGTACACATATTCATCTTTATACACATATGCACATTCAAAAAACACATTCAATACAGATTTCTGAAATCCTTTTTACAGTCAAATATCACTCGTTATCAAAACAAAATATTTTACAAGTTCTTCACAGATAAGTGCACACATATCAAGAACGAAATCATGTTGCAAGGTTCATAAAGCCTGTTTCACCCACAATCAAAGACAGAATTCAAAATACGCATACCATAAGCCAATTTCGAACGTCAGTCGATATAAATATCACATTCAAAAACATATCTTATTCATTTGCATGCCTTTACGAATTCAAAAAATATAAACTAAAATATTTTTCCAACACTATTACTTAGACCTATAATGGCTTATACATACCAATCTTTAACCAATACCCATACCCATACATATATTAAACATAAATTTTGTGTAGGTATTTACATATATTACAAAGTTCAAAAGGGGGACAAGAAATCTCATATATTTTTAAAACGGAAAGCATAAAACATTCACTTTCAAGTTATTTTGGAAACTGACCGGTGCATAAACACACACGTATAACGCAAGCGCACATATCGTTCAAGTAGTATAAAAAGTATCGATCCCACGAGGATTTAATACCGAATCTATTAATTTTATGAGGTCAAATGATTACTAGCATCTAACAGGTTGATTGATTGATTTAGAATGGTGATGATTTTAAATTTAAAAACAAGTAAATAAAATTGCTCGAAAAGAAAATTCAATATTAAAAACTATTTAGGGTTGTGAATCTTTCTAATATCTTTTAAAAGATGAAGTGGTTATTTCATGTTTGTGTAATAAATCGGTTTACTAACCTGAAACACTAAATTATGCTAAAGCCTCTGTCGATGGTCAGACACAAATACCCAGTATAACCCAATTGAACCATATGTCTATGTCAACCAAATTACCTGGATTCATTAAGTTTAAGTTCCAATTATGACTACCCCCGCCCAACAGGTATATGTCTATCCTGTAAGGAAATCTATTAAAGGGTTATATATCCTCAAGGAAGATCGTGGGCTATTAAGTCTAAGGCTAAAACCTAAAATTCCTTTGTCAAGTTTATTTTAGATTTACCAGATCAATCTTATTAGTGACCAATTAACAAGACGCATTAAGCTTAAGACTTAATAAGTAAACCTTTAAATTACCCAAACTATAAAATAACCCCTTATAAACCGGTGATATTAGAATTCATCACAACCCCAGATAACCAACTTAGTTACGAAACATAACTAGGGCTTTAAAAGACATAAAGTAAAAATACTGAAAAGTAATTGCGGTAAAGTAAAAGCTGAAAAATAAATTACAATAAAATAAAATGCTAAGGTAAAATAATCAACTTTTACTACTACTAATTTAGATATCTCCCTTAATATAATATATTAACTTGTGATTATTTTGCCAACCAAGCCATATAAGCGGTAACCTGATTAAGTCAAATTAAGTCCAACCAGCCATAAAGGCGGAATCAAAATAAACCTGCATATAGACGGTAAGAAAATTTAATTACCAACCGACCAATCTGGCGGTATCCTTGATTAGTCAGGTTTAAACCAGATTAAAATGAATTACCAACCGACCAATATAACGGTATCGTTTTTAAGTCAAATTTTAAATAGTGAATATATTATATTTAAACCGCTGTAAAAATGTTTCGGCCTATTCTCCTGGAAATTGTCTTAGGTTTTCTAAATCAGCTAAGGCCACTTCAGACTCAGCTTTGTAAAATTGCCCATGAAACAATTGTTCCATTTGCTGCCAATTTTCTACCGAATTGGCCGGCAGACTGACATACCAGGAGAAAGCTACCCCTGACAAGGAGCCGTGAAACAACCTCAGTTTGTGGAAATCATTGACTTCCCCACACTGAAGAGTAAATCGCCCTATATGTTCCATGGTAGAAACTTCCCCAGACCCCGTAAAGAGGGTAAAATCTGGTATCTTGTAGTTTATGGGCCATGGATAAGCCACATCGATCCAATCAGGATACGGCTTCCGGTATCTTGGCCGAATCGGCTGTATGCCTAGACCGAATTTGTTTTCAAGGATCTCTGTCATTTGTTCTCTTAGCATATCGTTGCCATTAAATGGCACAACTATGGGCGGTGGTTGCGGTCCTCTCAAAAGTGGGACATAATCAGGGTTCTGCCCCTGAGAAGTCTGGACACCCTGAGGCAACACCACTTCATTCTGTGCCATATTTGGCCCTTGGTGTATATTTGGTCCTAATTGTGGGCCATTACCTCCAGGACTTATTCCTCCCCTGAGAACCGTAGGGATGCTGGTTCCATGAGAATGAACATTACTATGACCAGCCTCTTGACTGCTTGCCGCAGGGGGCCGTAGTCCGCGGCAGCACCGTCCCGCCGTTTACACATTTGGCCATTAATTCGTTTAACGAGCTTAGATGTTTAGCCATGTTTTCATAATACGAATTAGTAGTTGATACGAACTTATCTATGACATGTGTATTTTGGAACCTAACCTGCTCGACAACATCCTGTGTGAATTCACCGAACAACGCACGCACTGCGTTAGGGCTTAGCTCTCTCATAGGTTCGTACCGACTAGCATCTGTCAGACCCTCGAATTGACCCATTATGGCTGGAATGTTGGGCTGGTTGGTTTGCTTCAGTCCTCATTCCTCCGCAGTTGAGCCAGTTTGAACGTTTCTTTTCGGAGGCATCTCCACTCTTTAAACCAATTCTCCCACTGTGGTCTCCAAGAACTGTTTGCGTAATTTTTATGCGTGAAGAAAGAAGAGCGTGTAAGGTTCAAACCTCCTGAGACAATGTCCCAGCAAGGGGTGTTTGATTAAATGAATAAGCCTCCAAGGGGAGCAAGCACACAAGTTACGGTCCTAAGATTACAATATAAGAAATGAAAAAAAAAATATGCTCATTTGAGTCTTCATTTTATCGGGGTTGTTCTCTTGGCATAGATAAGCTTTTATAGTGAAGTTTGTCAACCGTTTTAGGTGATTCCAGTATCTCCCTGCAGTTGCTGGATCGTGCCTGTAACCGCTGAGCTGCGTGTCTCAATTGCTTGGTTATGGAGGGAAAACCGTCCAACTGCTACGATCGTGGAAGTAACCGCATCATGGGTTTTCACCCTAACCATTGGTCCGGTCGCCCCAAGCTCTTCGTCGCTCTTCGGCCCATCGTCTTTCTTCTCTTCGTTCTTCCTTTCGTCCTAGGCCGACTTCATCCTATGGTGGGGATTTTCATCTACCAACAAAAATGTAAACTAGAACATCACACATAGGTCGATACGTATACTGGCTTATACATACAAGCTCGTACATGATCCATTACATATTTTAAAATTGGTATAAAATAGACGTCGTCCAAACAAAATCCAAACCAGTACTTCTAAACGGATACCCACAAGTCAATAATATTACAAGGCACACTTCAAATCTATCAAACATAGGCATACGACTCATACACTGAGGAGTCCTATTATCAAATTACATTCCAATAGCATAATTCAATCTTCTTACCAACGCTTTTACCCTTATAACTTAAGATTTTTACGATTACTTCAACTAAACCACCCAAACCTGCGGCTTTAACCATCCCAAACCCGTGGTGGTTTGAATCTAACCTATCCATTCTTGTTTCATGCTAGTAAATATTTTCCTAATCACAATCATTACTTCTGAACTCATGAATCTCTTAACACTTCAAATTCCCAAAACCTAAGGTTTCATTCCTTCATACCTACTATGGGTTTCAACTCATCTCATGCAAATTTCAAGACCATTAATACAACTCAACATCACGTTTAATCCAAGCTTTAACATTCGAGAAAAGCACTTATTTACAACCTTGGTGTTTCTAACCAAATTCATGCATATATCGTGTATTTAACCATTACCCATACAAGATTAACTGGCCACAAATGCAAATAAATTCCAAAATCCAACATGGGTCATAATGGGTTTCAAGGAATCCACATCACACAAGGCATACCAACCCAAGTCATGCACATATCTTACGAATGAAAACCTATCTAAGTTTGTTTATCCACTTAATCATGCAAAATAATAAATTTTCGAAATGGGTCAAGAACCCTAACATGAGAAAATGCAAAATAACCATGATAATGGAGATGAGGAAGCTTACATGGACTTCCTAAAGCTTGGAACCCATGAGACTCCTCAAGATTTGGCTTGAGTTAGAGAAGAAAAGAAGTATTTTTGAGGGGAAAGATCATGACAGAGAGAGGAGAAAAAAATGAGAGAAAAATCTAAATGAGCCTATTTATAGTGGCCGAAATTTCCAGATTTTTTTCTAAAAAATCCCTTTCGCGTTCGAAAGCTCGTCGAAATGCTAAACGCACGCAAGGCATTATGTTTGGTTTCGTTCGAACGACAGCTGAACGTGACTCAAACAGGAACTCTCTGGAAAACGCATTCGAATGAGATAACTAATACACAACAAATGCCAATATATATATGCATTCGAACGCCTAAACGAACGCAACACGAATGTAAACATTCTGAAATTGCAATTCTAAGGCAAAATGAGACCTAAATACTCATAAACTTGGACTGTAGCCTCGGTCATCATGCATACATATTATGCAAGAAAAACACATCGCATACATGACTTACATGACCGTGATAAATTTACTGAGCATGCTAAACATGCCAAACGCCTGAGGGCATATATATATATATAGATGATGAGAGATTATAATACATTTTCTTATTATAATAGGTTTCTTTATTTAATTTTATAATTTTATAATAATAAATTTAAATATTAATTAATTATTTAATTAAATTAATAGGTTCTAAATAATATTTTTATATTGTAATAGGTTTCTTATGTTAATAATTTATTATTTTAATTTTATAATTAAAAATAGTTATAGAGATAATTTAATTTTATAATTCTATAATAAAAAATAAATGTCGAGATATTTTAATTTTATAATTTAATAATAAAACATTATCTATAGAAATTAGATTAATTGTAAATAATTTAATAGTTTTTTATTGTGATACTATAATATGTTTTATTGTTATAATAGAATTCTTATAAAATTATAATATATATTTTTATTGTAATATGTATTTTTATTTAATAAATTTATTAATTTAATTTTATAACTTTAATATGAATACACCACGTGACGCGATGAGAAAGCTTAAAAATATTTAACATTTATATAGAATATATAGATAGATATGGATAGATTATTAATAAAAGTTATATTTGCAAAATATGAAAGGAACTAAAATAGTTGAACCAAATGTCCTATGTAGGTACGGCTGAAATTTCCTTGTATGGTTTTCGTCTGGGCCCAAACGGCACCTGGGAAATTTCTCTCAGATTGAAAAACAGAAGCCAGAAATATCTCCGGTGAATTGTTGGGCCACGTCGACATTCGAAAACACGTGATTAGGGAATTGCACGATTACCTCATGGGGACCACCGCATTACATCACTTCCTTTTTCTGAATTTTTATTATTTTATTATTATTATTTTTTTTTATTTTTAAGGCTGTTGTTAGTCTAATGTTATGGGCTCGTTTGGAAGCAGACTTTAAACGAAAATTGTTTTTGGATATCTTTTCCTTTTAGATTTCCTTGAAAGATTACGTTAATACGTTAATATCAATATTTGGACTAAAATATTTACTGACCAATCTCTAAAAAAAAAAGAAAAAAAAAATATATGAAAGAGGACAAATTTCATGAGTAGATTTCACATGCTCTTTCTTTTTTGAACAAACATGCTCTTTCAATTCAATTGAAAAGTTGCAAAATCTTATCACATAAGTGATATTAGACACTTCAACATAATCTAGACTAGGGATGATAAAACGAATAAACGAATTGAATTCGTGATGAATATTAAATGAATCGAATAATAATATATTAAATTCGAATTCGATTTGTTTATTAAACGAATCCTTATATTATGATTCGAATTCGATTCGTTTATTAAACGAATATTCGTATTCGATTCGTTTATTCGTTTACATAAAATTAAACAAATCAAATCGAATTTAATATTCTATTAAAAAAACGAATATTCGTATTTGATTCGTTTATACAAAATTAAACAAATCGAAATTTGTATTCTTTTAATAAACGAGTATTCGTATTCGATTCATTTAATCAAAATTAAATAAAAAATCAACAGTATATTCATTGTTATAGATTAAAAAATCCAACTTCAATAACATCAGCACAACACAGATCTGGAAAAAAAAAATTCTACTAACTAAAATAGCTATAAGTTTTTACAATTTTTTGAACAAGCTAATGACTCGATTAACTAGAAAATCAAGTAAGGGATAATTTAAATATTAGAAATATCAAAAGGTCATGTAAACCAGAAATAAAGAACACTTCGCCAAGTTAAACAATCGACTCATCCTCATTTCCATCTTCGTCTGCTTCATCTGCCCCAGCATTATCAGAAGAAGTGGTTGCATCTCCAGCAACTGCAAGACCCATTGTTTCACCCAATTTATGCATAACGTCTTTAACATTCCAATCCCTACGAGAAGACAATTAATTCTCCATTAATCAGCCAGATGTATGAAAACAAATGAATGCACAAATGTTGTGCAAGAGCTTAACTATAAATACAAAACCCACAAGCTTAAAAGTACATAAGATATCACAACATTTCAATTACTCACTTCATCATGGCAACTGGTCCACCAAACTCTATCTCTTCTAAAATAGGCTTCAAAGATGGATCTTCCTTTATTTTTGCCATTTTTTTCTTTCCTCGATCTGGTCTTTTTGTGTTGGGTTTGTCAAACTCTCCAACATATGAGACATTGATGGGTCCTTAGAAATCAAAAAATACTTTAGCGACAAGATGTAATTTTTAAGGTTAGCACCATATAATTGAGAAAGAATTGAGACTGAGGAGAGGCGAGGAGGCGGCGACAGGGTTGAGAGATAGAGAATTTTAGATTAATATAGTTATTTTTTAGGTTACAAGTATGTAATTATTAAAATATTATTCTTCTTAAACATTTTTGTTCAAAAATTATAAGGATTAATTTTTAATATAATTAAACGGATATTAAACGAATTCGATTCGAATTCGATTCGTTTATGATTCGTTTAATAAAAGAATTCCAAACGAATAAACGAATTAATAAGCTCAAATTCGGATTCAATTCGTTTAATAAATAAATCGAATTGAATTGAACCATTTATTAAACGAATCCATTTTTCCAAACCAATATTCGCTTTAAAACGAATCGAATCGAACTCCTAACCTAAATTACCACCCCTAATCTAGACATGAAGGAATCAATTACATTCGATGGAAGCCAAAAATTGACAAGATATTGCACAATTTTAAGAGGAGTGCTAAGGATATTCACCACAACGAAAATTGCCACAAATTAAAATTACAAAATTATCCTTCAATAATTGAGCAGAGAGAAACACAACACATTCTTCCTACTCTCACGTTAACTCCTGCCCAAGTGTTCGTACATCCTTCATTTTTAACATTTTATTTCATCTTTTAAACTCTTTCTCAAACCTAATCCAACTCATCAATTACAAATAATTCCCTATTTTTTTTTTTTTTTTCCGTAAAAATCTATCTACATAAAAAGTGATTATGAACATGCACGATTAAATTTCTGATACTTGCGTAAATTTTTGGTGAATTATGTATGCTTTTATACTTGACGGGACTTGAACCTTAAACATGAAAATCTATAAAGAGATTTAAGTCCAACTTTTGTATTAGATACTTCAGTCTTCAGCAGAATGTAGACATGAAGGAATCAATTATACTCAATAGAAGCCAAAAATGGAGGGAACATTCGTGCACTTGTTATTGCACATTTTTAAGAGGAGTGCTAAGGGTACTCACATTAACAAAAATTATCACTAATTGAAATTATAAAATTATCCTTCAATAAATCTGTAGACAAAAAAACATAACACATTCTTCCTACGTCTCTCACATTATCTCCCACACAAGTAGGGGATGACCTAAAATGTAATTGTATCTCGGGCTAAATTTAAATTTTAAAAATGATAAATATAAAGTTGACACAATTTTCTTAAATAAAAAAAAATACATGTAATACGGAAAACATTAGGAGTGTTATCCCTTAAAGTATATACACTATACAAAGATGACATGGTACGTAACAGTAATAAAAGCAAGATTTTTAAATAAGAAAGTAGAATAAAAAATACAATTTGAATATAAAATGAAATTATATATTTACTTGGTTTCAGACAATAGGACTGGTCAAGTTTCTTACTTTGATTGGGAGAAAAATTTGAGAAAATTTAAAAGAGGGACTACTATTGAATGGAAACTATGCAAACCTAATCGTTGATGGAAAGTTCAAAAAAAAAAATTATAATTAAAATATGTAAATTATAATTTAGATATTGAGTGTAATTTTGTAGTTTAAGAATTTAGTATTTAGAGTGGATACATTGATAATGTTAAGAATTTACGTTGGATACATCAAATATTATTTGGGCTAAAGGCTGCCAAAATATTATAAAAACATTAATAATAAATAGGAATTTGAACTGAATACATAAAATATTATTTAGATACATAAAATATTTTAAGAATTTAACTACAAACAGGGGTGGATTTATTTGCGACACTGCTGTTTTAACAATGTGGCATTATACACATTAGTCAAGCGGTCAAGGTACCCACGACATGCGATCATATATACAGTTAAATATTTTTAAACATTCTCCTTGTGTCGCGTAACGATTTCATATTAAATATTGAATGTTATCATTAGAATGTTATAAAATTAAATTATTAAATTTATTAAATAAAAATCATATTACAATAAAAATACATATTATAATTTTATAAGAAATCTATTATGACAAGAAAATATATTATTATATCATATTAAAATAAAAAAACACAATTAAATTATCTACAATTAACATAATCTCTATAATTAATTTTTTATTATTAAATTATAAAATTAAAATATCTCTACAATTATTTTTTATTTATTAAATTATAAAATTAAATAATAAATTATTAACATGAGAAACCTATTACAATGTAAAAATTGAATATATTATTAAAGTAAGAAACCTATTGATTTAATTAATTAATATTTTAATTTATTATTATTAAATTATAAAATTAAAATAAATAAACCTATTATAATAAGAAAACATATTATAATCTCTCATTAAAATACAAAACATATGTGACATTTAATCTCTATAATTAACCTCTACAATTAATGTTTTATTATTAATTATAAAATTAAAATGTATTTACAATTAATTTTGTATTAAAATAAAAAAAACTTATTATAATAAAAATACATATTATAATTTTATAAAAATATATTATAATAAGAAAACATAATATACTATCCTATTATAATTAAAAAAATTATAAAATTATAAAATTAAATTAATAAAATAATCTATTAAATAAGAATCCTATTATAAAAAGAAATATATTATATTATCCGATTAATTTTTTGAATAATATCACAGATAATCCAACAAAGAATATGTATATATAATAGTTAAACATTTTTAAACTTTCTAGTAGCGTCACATGACATCTAATCTCTAAAATTAATTTTTTATTACCTATTATAATAAGAAAATATAATATAAACTTCTATTAAAATAAAAAAAATATGTGGCACATAATCTCTTCAATTAATATTTTTATTATTAAATTATAAAATTAAAATAATAAAGTATTAAAATAAAAAACCTATTACAATATAAAAATAATCTCCTATTAAAATAAAAAAAATCTTAATAGTAGCCTCTCACCAAACCTAGACAATTTTTTGGATTTCGGGTATATTATTATTTGTTATTTTATTTAAATTTTTTTATAAGTTTTTTTATTTCATAAATTTTTTACTATTTACTGATGTAGACTATGAATGTTGGCTCTTGTACAATGTATCAGAAATATTATTTGAGAACTGAGAGATAAATATTACATATAAGTAAATTGATTGTTTTATTTATATTATAAAATTGATAAAATCCACACATTTATAAGATTAATATTTAAAATAGATGCGGAACCCGCTTAATGTGTAGGCCATATACTAGTGGTTTTCTAAAGGAATATTACCAAGCTCCACAAAACACATGTCAAAATTTATAATTGAAAAGTATTTCGTCGCCTCAAAGCAAGTCTGTGCTTTGCACACAAGTGTTCGTATATCCTTCATTTTTTACATTTTATTTCGTATTTTAAAATCTTTCTTAAACCCAATCCAACTCATCAATCACAAATAATTTTTTGAGGTATTTTTATTTGAAGGTGATTTTATGCACCCAACACATACATTTGTTTATATTGGGAGGGTATAGGAACCCGCATGATCCTTCACGATTTTTTTCATTCATAGAGAGTGTGATTGTAAACTGACCGGTGCGTAATCACACGCGTATAACGCAAGCGCACGTATCATTCAAGTAGTATAAAAAGTATCGATCTCACGAGGACTTAATACCTAATCTATTAATTTTATGAGGTCAAATGATTACTAGTATCTAACAGGTTGATTGATTGATTTGAAATGGTGATGATTTTGAATTTAAAAACAAGTAAATAAAATTGCGCGAAAGTAGGTTTAAGAAAATTCAATATTATGAAACTATCTAGAGTTGTGAATCTTCCAATATCATTTTAAAGATGAAGTGGTTATTTCATTTTTGTGTAATATATCGGTTTACTAACCTGGAACACTAAATTATGCGAAAGCCTCTGTCGATGGTCAGACGCAAATACCCAGTATAACCCAATTGAACCATATGTCTATGTCAACCAAATTACATGGATTCATTAAGTTTAAGTTTCAATTATGGCTACCCCCGCCCGACAGGTATATGTCTATCCTGTAAGGAAATCTATTAATGGTTATCTATCCTCAAGGAAGATCGTGGGCTATTAAGTTTAAGGCTGAAACCTAAAATTACTTTGTCAAGTTTATTTTAGATTTAACAGATCAATCTTATTAGTGGCCAATTAACAAGACGCATTAAGCTTAAGACTTAATAAGTAAACATTTAAATTACCCAAACTATAAAATAACCCCTTATAAACCAGTGATATTAGAATTCATCACAACCCCAGATAACTAACTTAGTTACGACACATAACTAGAGCTAGTAAAAACTTAAATAAAATAAAAGACATAAAATAAAATGCTGAAAAGTAAATTGCTGAAAAGTAAATGACAGAAAGTAAATGCTGAAATTAAATACTGAAAATTAAATGCTGAAAAGTAAATGCTGAAAGTAAATTACTGAAAGTAAATTGCTGAAAGTAAATTGCTGAAAAGTAAATTGCTGAAAAGTAAATAAAGTAAAAGTACAATAAAAGAAAATGCTGAGGTAAAATGATCCACTTTTATTACTTCTATTTTAGATATCTCCCTTAATATAATATAATAACTTTGCATGATAATTACCAACCAGCCATATAGGCGGTATCCAAATTAAGTCAAATTAATAATTAATTACCAACCGACCAATCAGGCGGTATCCAGTTTAGTCAGGTTAAAACCAATTTAAATAATTACCAACCGACCAATATGGCAGTATCCTCATTAAGTCAGGTTTTAACTAGTTTATATATTAT
This sequence comes from Zanthoxylum bungeanum, assembly GCA_019454045.1. NCBI lineage: Eukaryota > Viridiplantae > Streptophyta > Magnoliopsida > Sapindales > Rutaceae > Zanthoxylum > Zanthoxylum bungeanum. The sequence continues at coordinate 146,217 of SKCR01001349.1, read as the reverse complement.
AATTAAGGGAGATTAATCTAAATATTAGTAATAAAAGTTTTACCTTTTACCCCAGCAAAGGGGAGTTACCTCCTCATTACTGAATAGTAAAAACTGAAAATTAAAGAAAGAAAAGTACTGTGCGTAAAAGTAAAGTACGGAAAGTAAAAACTTAAAAGTAAAGAAAAGAAAGTACGAAAGCGGAAATTAATTACTGAAAGCTGTAAATAAACAAACAAGATACAATCTTCTTAGTATTCTTAAGGAATTCCTTAGAAGAAAGTATGAATTTACAAATGAAATGGCTTGGTATTTATATGCAAAATTTTGCCTCCATCAAATCATCCACCAAAGCCATTATTAATTGCTCGACTAATTGCTCCACCAAATCCATTATTAATTGCTCCACTAATTGCTTATCATGTTTGGTGGTGATTTGATAATTTTTATTATTTATTTATTAATTTATTTTTTCTTTGAAATTGATTGAAAATGACTTTAATAATTACACACAACACACTTCTGGATGGTTCATCAATTTCGGGCATGCAATATTCAGAATTCGAAATTATTTTGTCTTTAAAAGTTGTAGAAATTTGAGTCTTCTTTAATCTGGAACTTGAATCAGCTCAATCTGATATCGAAATAAAACATTATGCCCAAAATACGAAAGATGCGCAAAATTGGAATTTTCAAAACTGCACTTCGTTAAAACGCCCTTTCAAGTTTCCAATCTCCAAAATTAATATGTCAAGTCCAATATTTGCACTTATTTGACCCATATTTCGTCATAAATGATTTAATTGCGTCCCAATTATTTTATCTGCAAAATAAACTAAAACATATCAAAACGTTCATCAAACCTGAGAAACTAAACAAAATATTAAGTAAAATGAGCGGTAAATATTGATATATTTTTCGCTCATCACACCCCCAAACCTAAAATTTTGCTTGTCCTCGAGCAAAACAACAAAATAAATTACAAGAAACAATTAAAATTAAACTAAGCCATTTTCGTAGGGATCACAATTGCATTTAGCATATGCAACAAGCCTTTAAACCCCTAGGTGTCCTTAGTGGACGAGTTTTAGTCTCGTGATGGCTTACAGCAACGATACCCATAAACGTTTTACAAAAGTAAAAAGATAATAAAACTAATGCACACAAAAGCAAAAAGACAAGAGAAAATAGAATAAAGAAATTAGTGACTAATCAGGTGAAACTTCTACTCCAAGTTACTAGTTGTTTTCTTTCTTTCTAAATTACTGAATAAGTAAATTCTCCGATTATATTTACCATTCTCCATATGCACAGCCGACAAAATATTAATCAACTCATTTTTACCCACAACAGTCACAAGTGCAGTTGATAAGAGAATAATATTTTTGTCCTAAAGTTTTATCAGAATTCACACCTTTTTACAGAAATGGAATAATTTTTCTAATTTTTCTGATTTTTTTTCTTTGATTTTTGATTTTTTTTTTATTTATATATAATATCTTCCATCTATGTAGCGAGTGTTGGGTCGGTGGCTCCCAAACCAGTTGACTTTAGGGCACCAGGTGTTAAGACACCCTACGTACTTAATTACTCAGACTTCAGAAATATTTATTTTTGCTGCATCTTTGATCCATGTAGCGAGCTTTGGGCCAGTGACTCCCAAATCAGTTGGCTTTAGGGCACTAGGTGTTAAAACACCCTTAGAGACTTAATAACTCGGATCTCAGACGTTTTTTTTACTCCATCACTTTTGAGATGCTTCCTCCAATTAAACTAGAGCACTGAATACTACAAACTTTTCAATTATAGCTAGCTCATGTCCGTATGTTACTATGCATATTGATAATACCTGCCAACTAAGCATATGAAGATCCATTTTAGTAAGTGTTATGGAGAACTCACAAATTAAATAATTCAAAAGGAAATAAACAAATATTAACTTGTTCCGAATTAGGTTTGAGATACGTCTCAGGAGTGGAAACTCCTTACTCAGCTATCTCTTACCAATTTCACATTTTTAGTTAAAATAAAAACACAAAAATGCAAAATCTTTTTGTAATTTTTGAAAAATTTTCAATTTTTTTGTATTTTTCGAAAAAGTTTGGCCTAAAAAAAAACAACACACAACTAAAAATAAAATCAACTAATTTCCTTCACCCCCAAACATAACATTTTGCTAGTCCTCGAGTAAAACAACAAAATAAATTACAAGAAACAATTAAAATTAAACTAAGCCACTTTCGTAGGGATCACGGTTGCATTTAGCATATGCAACAAGCCTTTAAACCCCTATGTGTCCCTAGTGGACGAGTTTTAGTCTCGTGATGGCTTACAGCAACGATACCCATAAACGTTTTACAAAAGTAAAAAGATAATAAAACTAATGCACACAAAAGCAAAAAGACAAGAGAAATAGAATAAAGAAGTTAGTGACTAATCAGGTGAAACTTCTACTCCAAGTTACTAGTTGTTTTCTTTCTTTCTAAATTACTGAATAAGTAAATTCTCCGATTATATTTACCATTCTCCATATGCACAGCCGACAAAATATTAATCAACTCATTTTTGCCCACAACAGTCACAAGTGCAGTTCATAAGAGAGTAATATTTTTGTCTTAAAATTTTATCAGAATTCACACCTTTTTGCAGCAATGGAATAATTTTTCTGATTTTTCTGACTTTTTTCTTTGATTTTTTTTATTTATATACAATATCTTCCATCTATGTAGCGAGTGTTGGGTCGGTGGCTCCCAAACCAGTTGGCTTTAGGGCACCAGGTGTTAAGACACCCCTACAGACTTAATTACTTAGACTTCAGATATATATATTTTTGCAGCATCTTTGATCCATGTAGCGAGCTTTGGGCCAGTGACTCCCAAACCAGTTGGCTTTAGGGCACTAGGTGTTAAAATACCCTTACATAATTAATAACTCGGATCTCAGACGTTTTTTTTTACTCCATCACTTTTTGAGATGCTTCCTCCAATTAAACTAGAGCACCGAATATTACAAACTTTTCAATTATAGCTCATGTCCGTATGTTACTATGCATGTTGATAATACATGCCAAATGAGCATATGAAGATCCATTTTAGTCAGTGTTATGGAGAATTCACAAATTAAATAATTTAAAAGGAAATAAACAAAAATTAACTTATTCCGAATTAGGTTTGAGATATGTCTCAGGAGTGGAAACTCCTTACTCAGCTATCTCTTACCAATTTCACCTTTTTTAGTCAAAATAAAAACACAAAAACACAAAATATTTTTGTAATTTTTGAAAAATTTTCAATTTTTTTGTATTTTTCGAAAAATATTGGCCTAAAAATAAAAACAACACACAACTAAAAACAAGATACTAATCAACTAATTTCCTCCCCCAAACCTAAATGAGACATTGTCCCCAATGTCTTAAACAATAGAAGAAGAGTTTAGAAGATATTACCTAGTTATCTGAAACTCTATGACCGGTGCGTAATCACACGCGTATAACGCAAGCGCACGTATAGTTCAAGTAGTATAAAAAGTATCGATCCCACGATGACTTAAAACTTTTTGTTATCAATTTATGAAGTTAAATGTTTACAAGTATCTAATGGATTGATTGTTTGATTGGGTGGTGACTTTAAAATTAAAACAAGTAAATAAAATTGCTTGAAAGTAGATTGAAGAAAATTCAAATTTATAAAACTATCCAGGGTTGTGAATCTTTCTAATATTTTTTAAAAGATGAAGCGGTTATTTCATGTTTGTGTAATAAATCGGTTTACTAACCTGGAACACTAAATTATGCGAAAGCCTCTGTCGATGGTCAGACGCAAATACCCAGTATAACCCAATTGAACCATATGTCTATGTCAACCAAATTACCTGGATTCATTAAGTTTAAGTTCCAATTATGGCTACCCCCGCCCGACAGCTATATGTCTATCCTGTAAGGAAATCTATTAAATGGTTATCTATCCTCAAAGAAGATCGTTAGCTATTAAGTCTAAGGCTGAAACCTAACATTCCTTTGTCAAATTTATTTTAGATTTACCAGATCAATCTTATTAATGGCCAATTAACAAGACGCATTAAGCTTAAGACTTAATAAATAAACCTTTAAATTACCCAAACTATAAAATAACCCCTTATAAACCGGTGATATTGGATTTCATCACAACCCCAGATAACTGGCTTAGTTACGACACATATTTACGGGTAGTAAAAACTTAAATAAAATAAAAGACATAAATTAAAATGCTGAAAAGTAAATTGCTGAAAAGTAAATGACGGAAAGTAATGCTGAAATTAAATACTGAAAATTAAATGCTGAAAAGTAAATTCTGAAAGTAAATTACTGAAAAGTAAATGCTGAAAGTAATTGCTGAAAAGTAAATTCTGAAAAGTAAATGCTGAAAGTAAATTGCTGAAAAGTAAATAAAGTAAAAGTACAATAAAAGAAAATGCTGAGGTAAAAGGATCCACTTTTATTACTTCTATTTTAGATATCTCCCTTAATATAATATAATAACTTTGCATGATAATTACCAACCAGCCATATAGGCGGTATCCAGATTAAGTCAAATTAATAATTAATTACCAATCGACCAAGTAGGCGGTATCCAGTTTAGTCAGGTTAAAACCAATTTAAATAATTACCAACCGACCAATATGGCGATATCCTCGTTAAGTTAGGTTTAACTAGTTTATATATTATAATTAAGGGAGATTAATCTAAATATTAGTAATAAAAGTTTTTCCTTTTACCCCAGCAAAGGGGAGTTACCTCCTCATTACTGAAAAGTAAAAACTGAAAATTAAAGAAAGAAAAGTATTGTGCGTAAAAGTAAATTGCGGAAAGTAAAAACTTAAAAGTAAAGAAAAGAAAGTGCGAAAGCGGAAATTAATTACTGAAAACTGTAAATAAATAAACAAGATACAATCTTCTTAGTATTCTTAAGGAATTCCTTAGAAGAAAGTATGAATTTACAAATGAAATGACTTGGTATTTATAGGCAAAATTTTGCCTCCATCAAATCATCCACAAAATCCATTATTAATTGCTCCACAAATTGCTCCACCAAATCCATTATTAATTGCTCCACTAATTGCTTATCATGTTTGGTGGTGATTTGATAATTTTTATTATTTATTTATTAATTTATTTTTGGCTTTGAAAATGACTTTAATAATTACACACAACACACTTCTGGATGGTTCATCAATTTCGGGAATGAAATATTCAGAATTCGAAATTATTTTGTCTTTCAAAGTTGTAAATCTTTGAGTATTATTTAATATGGAACCTGAATCAGCTCAATCTGATATCAGAGTAAAACGTTATGCCCAAAATACGACTGATGTGCAAAATTGGAATTTCCAAAACTGCACTTCGTTAAAACGCCCTTTCAAGTTTCCAATTTCCAAAATTAATATGTCAAGTCCAAATTTTGCCCTTATTTGACCCACATTTCATCCTAAATGATTTCTTTGTGTCCCAATATTATTTTATCTGCAAAATAAACTAAAACACATCAAAATGTTCATCAAACTTGAGAAACTAAACAAAATATTAAGTAAAAGGGGCGGTAAATATTCATATATTTTCCGCTTATCACACCCCCAAACCTAACATTTTGCTAGTCCTCGAGCAAAACAAAAAAATAAAATACAAGAAATAATTAAAATTAAACTAAGCCACTTTCGTAGGGATCATGGTTGCATTTAGCATATGCAACAAGCCTTTAAACCCCTAGGTGTCCCTAGTGGACGAGTTATAGTCTCGTGAGAGCTTACAGCAACGATACCCACAAAATTTTTACAAAAGTAAAAAGATAATAAAACTAATGCACACAAAAGCAAAAAGACAAGAGAAATAGAATAAAGATGTTAGTGACTAATCAGGTGAAACTTCTACTCCAAGTTACTAGTTGTTTTATTTCTTTCTAAATTACTGAATAAGTAAATTCTCCCATTATATTTACCATTCTCCATATGCACAGCCGACAAAATATTAATCAACTCATTTTTGCCCACAACAGTCACAAGTGCAGTTGATAAGAAATTAATATTTTTGTCCTAAAATTTTATCAGAATTCACACCTTTTTGCAGCAATGGAATAATTTTTCTGATTTTTTTTTTTTGATTTTTTTTATTTATGTACAATATCTTCCATCTATGTAGCGAGTGTTGGGTCGGTAACTCCCAAACCAGTTGGCTTTAGGGCACCAGGTCTTAAGGCACCCCTACAGACTTAATTACTCAGACTTCAGATATATATATTTTTGCGGCATCTTTGATCCATATAGCGAATTTTGGGCAAGTGACTCCCAAACCAGTTGGCTTTAGGGCACTAGGTGTTAAAACACCCTTACAGACTTAATAACTCGGATCTCAGAAGTTTTTTTTTTTTTACTCCATCACTTTTGAGATGCTTCCTCCCATTAAACTAGAGCACTGAATATTACAAACTTTTCAATTATAGCTCATGTCCGTATGTTACTATGCATGTTGATAATACCTGCCAACTGAGCATATGAAGATCCATTTTAGTCAGTGTTATGGAGAATTCACAAATTAAATAATTCAAAAGGAAATAAACAAATATTAACTTGTTCCGAATTAGGTTTGAGATACGTCTCAGGAGTGGAAAATCATTACTCAGCTATCTCTTACCAATTTCACATTTTTAGTCAAAATAAAAACACAAAAACGTAAAATATTTTTATAATTTTTGAAAATTTTTCAAATTTTTTTGTATTTTTCGAAATTTTTTTGACTAAAAATAAAAACAACACACAACTAAAACAAGATACTGATCAACTAATTTCCTCCCCCAAACCTAAATGAGATATTGTCCCCAATGTCTTAAACAGTAGAAGAAGAGTTTAGCAGATAGTACCTGGTTAGCTGAAATTCTACACGAAAAGTTAAAGATTAAGATCCAGATTAATCCGACGCCTCTTACCACGATCGTCCTCGGACCAATTTATCTTTGAAAGGATAGGGTCAACTTGTGGTTCATAGGCTAAGATTTGGTCAATTAGATCTGGAGCAGTTCTGGCAGTGAAGAGGAGTTTTTTTAAAGGTTTTGACACGAACCCATTTCTCCGGGCATCATCAACAAACACACAAAGAAAATCATAAAATCCATCAAAGTTAAACAACCCAATTGGTTTCTGGTGTATGTTCAAGTTCGCCTAAGATAGCATTATAAAAATTTCCTCCAATGTGCCCAAGCCACCTGGCAAAGCAATAAAAGCATCAGCACAATTAATCATTTATACCAATCATTCAGACATACCTGGCACGATCAGTTCCTCTCCGTTTGATGGTCCAATAAGATTTGCCTCCGCCAAGGGTTTTGGAATGATTCCCAAAACGTGACTGCCTCCTTCTTGTATGGCCTTTGAAACGATCCCCATTAGTCCAAGATTGCCTCTGCCATATACTAAGTACATATTTCTTGCAGCTAAGACGCGACCCAATTCATGTGCTGCTTCTACGTATTGTGGGTTATTGCCAACACTAGTACCGCAAAACACACATATGTTTTCAACTCGTCTTCTTGAAGTGGCTTCCATGTTTTACTCTGGATTTCTTCAAAAGTGCAATGATGAGTTGAATTTATAACACCTGAAAAGGTTGAGTAAATTAATAGCACTAGTACCTGCCAAATGACAATTATTAGTTAATAGTAAAATAAATCGTGATAGTCAAAAAGGTTTGGATCCTGTCGGAGAAAATAAAAGAAAACAACAAAATAAATCACAATTATTAGGAAAAGACAAAGAGATAGAATATGTACAAGAAAAGTAGCGGCTTGATTGACGTCTATGCGTCATGGACAAGCTTCCCATCCAATTTTCTTATAAATTGGCAAAAAGGGTATTTTTGAGTCAGATTCCCAAGACTTAACTGTTGTCTTTCTTTTTGGAATTGTGTATGCAATTTGTGAATGGCTATATGAACATATCCACTAGGATGCGTCTCAAGAGTTGAAGATATATCATCTACAGACTCCTTACTCAAGCCATCTCTAATGAATTTAATTTTGTCTTCGCGATTATCAGACACCATTCCTAAATAATGACAACGAGTATTGCAATTCCAACGTGCACATTTATAACAAACACCTATTCTCTTAGCTCTACGTTTTTTTGCATAGGTGCTTCTTCCAAAACCAGGCAGATGTGAAATAAAAGAGTCAGAAGACTCACCTGCCAATCGGACCCGTGCTTCAATTACCCAACGAATATCATTAGGAACACCCTGGATCATTAGTAATCTCATCTGTTCCAAGCGAGCTTTGTAGACTTTCATCAGAGAGTTTTGAGGGAGAGAAGGAAATTGCTTGTGAAGATTTGCGAGAACTTCTTCCATCATGAAATGACTTTACCTGCAAAAATTAAACACACAAAAATAAAACACACCAGATCACAATATATACACAAATTGCATGGGTTGCCTCCCTGCGAGCGTTAAGTTTAAATTCGTCAGCTAGACGTGACTTCTCGAACGTTAGGCTAGATCTGAAAGTGTGACACTTTCTTTTTATCGCTCAAATGATTCTCCCCAGTAGTACTTGACACGCTGACTATTAACCTTGAATGTTTCGTTGGTGTTGGGATCCAGTAACTCAACAGCTCTATATGGTAAAACCTGAGTGATCACAAATGAACCTGACCACCTTGATTTCAACATTCCAGGGAAAAGTTTCAATCGTGAATTGTACAACAACACTTGCTGCCTTGGTTCCAACTGTCTGTGCACTATTTTTCGATCATGCCATTTCTTGGTCTTTTCTTTGTACAATCTGGCATTCTCATAATCCTGTAAGCGAAATTCCTCCAATTCGTTGAGTTGGTGGAGTCTTTTCTCTCATGAATCTTGTGGATCAAGATTCAACTTCTTTAGTGCCCAGTACGCATTGTGCTCAAGCTCAACTGGCAGATGGCCCGCTTTCCCAAACACCAATCGATATGGGGACATACTAATGGGTGTCTTGTAAGCTGTCCGATAAGCCCATAATACGTCATCCAGTTTTATTGACCAATCCCTCTTTGTTGATCCAACAGTTCTCTCCAAGATTCTTTTGATTTCCCTGTTTGAAACTTCAACCTGTTCATTTGATTGTGGATGATAAGCAGTGGCAACTTTGTGAGTAACTCCGTATTTGGATATGAGTGCATCAAAGTATCTGTTGCAGAAATGTGAGCCACCATCACTGATAATTGCCCGAGGTGTTCCGAACAGAGTGAAAATGTTCTTTTTAGGAATTTGATCACCACTTTTGAATCATTGGATGGTAGTGCAATTGCTTCAACCTATTTGGAGATGTAGTCTACAGTAACCAAGATGTACAGGTTTCCGAATGATGGAACAAAGGGTCCCATTAAATCTTTACCCCATACATCGAATATCTCCACTTCCAAAATGTTTTGCAACGGTCCTTCATTTTTCTTCGAAATATTCCCCATTCTCTGGCACCTGTCACATTGAAGAGCAAAAAGATAAGCATATTTAAAAAGAGTGGGCCAGAACAAACCTGATTGTAGGACTTTGGCTGCAGTTTTATTTCCGCTGAAGTGTCCGCCATATGGTGATGAATGACAGTGCTACAAAACACTGTTGACCTCCTCTTGTGGAACACACCGTCTCAATAATTGATCAGCACATCGTTTGAACAGGTACGGCTCATCCCAGACATAGTGCTTGACTTCTTTGAAGAATTTCTTCCGTTGCTGAGTTGTCCATTCCAACGGCCATTTTCCTGACACAATGTAGTTGACATAATCAACATACCAAGGGGCATCTTGCTATTTCATGGCAAACAGCTGTTCATCTGGAAATGTTTCTTTGATTAACAGATCTTTACCAGCTGTGTCTCCATTCTCAAGCCTTGATAGATGATCTGCAACTTGGTTTTCTGTCCCTTTCCTGTCTTTGATCTCCACGTCAAATTATTGCAGAAGAAGTATCCAACGGATCAATCTGGGTTTGGCATCTTTCTTCGTGATCAAGTATTTGATTGCTGAATGATCTGTGTAGACCACCACTTTGGGACCCAGCAGATAGGAGCAGAATTTGTCAAAAGCGTATACAACATCGAGCAACTCCTTTTCAGTGGTTGTGTAGTTGAGTTGAGCTTCATTCAAAGTTCTGCTGGAGTAGTAAATGGTGTGAAAAATCTTTGCTTTGCGTTGTCCCAAAACTGCACCTACAGCAAAATCACTAGCATCACACATCACTTCAAATATAAGGGTCCAGTCTGGTGCTACAATGATGGGGGCATAAATCAGCTTCTGTTTTAAGATCTCAAAAGCTTCCTGACATTCTTTGGTGAAGTTGAAAGGCACATCCTTCTCCAGAAGATTGCACAGAGGTTTAGCAATCTTGGAAAAGTCTTTGATAAATCTCCTGTAAAAACCTGCATGTCCGAGAAAGCTCTGAATCCCTTTGACAGATGTTGGCGGAGGTAGTTTTTCAATTATTTCAATCTTTGCTTTGTCTACCTCGATTCCTTTTTGTGAGATCCGGTGTCCAAGAACAATGCCCTAATGTACCATGAAATGGCATTTCTCCCAATTGAGCCCCAGGTTTGTATCTTCCCACCTTTGTAACACATGTTCCAAATTTTGTAAACAGTGGTCAAAAGAATCTCCAAACACAGAAAAGTCATCCATAAAAACCTCCATACTCTGCTCCAGCATGTCTGAGAAGATGGCCATCATGCAACGCTGGAATGTAGCAGGGGCATTACATAATCCAAATGGCATTCTGCGGAAAGCAAAAGTACCATAGGGACATGTAAATGTAGTGTTCTCCTGGTCTTCTGGTGCGATGGCAATCTGATTGTACCCTGAATATCCGTCCAAAAAATAATAGAACTTATGTCTCGCTAGTCTGTCTAACATCCGGTCAATGAATGGTAGCGGAAAATGGTCATTTCATGTTGCTTTGTTCAGCTTTCGGTAGTCCATGCATACTCTCCATCCAGTCACCGTTCTAGTGGGGATTAGCTCGTTCTTTTCATTGGTAACCACAGTGATTCCTCCTTTCTTCGGCACACACTACATATGACTTACCCAAGTACTATCTGAGATGGGGTAAATGATACCAGCATCCAACCATTTGATGATTTCTTTCTTTAGGACCTCCTTCATGATTGGATTGAGTCTTTGTTGATATTCCACTGTGGGTTTGTACTCATCATTCATCAGAATCTTGTGCATGCAAAATGATGGACTAATGCCTCAAATGTCTGCTATAGTCCAGCCAATGGCTCTTTTGTGCTCTCGTAATACTCTCAGTAACTTTTCTTCCTGCTCCAATGTTAGTGAAGATGAAATAATAACAGGTAATTCAGAAGAGTTTCCAAGAAATGCATACCTGAGATGGCTCGGAAGTAACTTCAGCTCCAGCTATGGTGGTTCTTCAATCGAAGGCTTGATTCGATCTTTCTTAGGCAGTTCCAAGCTTTCAACTGGTGGTGTTGATTTGAATCGGAATGGTTTGTCAATGTAGTTGATACATTCCAGGATTTCAGCATCTAGCTCGTTGTCAGTCATGTTGGTGATGCAAGCTTCAAGTGTATCTGTGGGATTTAGCTCAGTATCCTGAACGATACTATCAACAACATCAACGCTGAAGCATTCTTCTCCCTTTTCATCGCTCGGGAATTTCATGGCTTTGAAAACATTGAAAGTAACTTCTTGGTCCTGAACTTTCATGGTTAGTTCTCTTTTTTGTACATCAATCACAGTTCGTCCTATCGCCAAGAATGGTCTTCCAAGGATGATATACACATCTTTGTCTTATTCCATGTCAAGGATAATGAAATCTGCTGGAAGAATGAGTTTGTCAACTTTGACCAGCACATCTTCAACAACACCTCTTGGAAATGCGAGCGTTCGATCAGCAAGTTGTAATGAGACTGAGGTAGGCATTGCTTCTCTAATTTGCAGTTTCTTGTAAATAGAAAAAGGCATCAAATTAACACTTGCACCTAAGTCACATAAAGCCTTACCGATATAGTATTCTCCAATGGTGCATGGGACAGTGAAACTACCAGTATCTTTCAGCTTTGGGGGAAGTTTCCTCTGAATAATGGCACTGCATTCTTCCGTCAATGCTACTGTCTCGTAATCTCCCAATCTTCCTTTTCGTGAAAGAATGTCTTTCATGAATTTTACATAGCTGGGCATTTCTTCCAAGGCTTTTGCAAATGGAATGTTGATGTGAAGCTTTTTGAACACCTCCACGAATCGAGCAAACTGCCTGTCCAGTTTATTTTTCTGAAGTCGTTGTGGAAAAGGTGGAGATGGAGTGATCTGATCTTTTTCTTTTTCCTTTGCTTCTTTTTCCTCCATCTGTTGCTTTGTTTCTTTTGAAACTTCCTCAATTGTTGCCTTGATTCTAACATCTTTGTTGATTTCAGTACCGCTTTTCAAGGTGATGGCTTGACATTGATCCTTCCCTCGGTTCCTTGGATTGGGTTCTGTGTTGCTGAGAAGATTACCTGGCGGTCTGTAACTTTGAGCATTGGTCAGTTGTCCGATTTGATTCTCCAGTGCTTTGATGGAAGCAGATTGGCTCTGAAAGATATCATCATATGCTGCTTGTTGCTTTTTGAACATCTCTGCAATCCATTCTTTCATTTCTGGTTCTTTTTCATGTTCCTGGCCTTTGTTCTGTTGTTGAAATCCTGGTGGTGGATAGTTCTGCTGTTGAAATCCCGGTGGTGGATTGTTATTTTGTCCTGAATTGTTGCTCCATGAAAAATTGGGATGATTCCTCCACCCTGGGTTGTAGGTGTTGGAATATGGATTGTTCCCCTTTCTGTTGAAATTATCTACATAATTCACCGTCTCTTCAAGTTGGTTTGGTTCTGGTGCTCCTCCATATGGTGAACTTGTGGATCCAGTGTTGAGAGTCTCCATGAATTTACATATCTGATCCAGCTTGGCGTTGACTGCTGTATTGGATCCACTTTCATAAATTCCAGCAATTCTTTGGATCATGCTCATTTCTGTTGGCCACAAGGAATTATTGTTGGCCATTTTTTCGATTAGGTCCCAGGCTTGATCTTCTCATTTTGCCATTAAAGCTCCTCCAGCAGCAGCATCGATTGTGGTTCTTATCAGTCCAGAAAGTCCATTATAGAAGGTTTGGACTTGAAGCCATTTTGGAATCTCATGGTGATGACATTTCCAGAGCAAATCTTTGTACCTTTCCCAAGCTTCGTAGAGAGTTTCTGAGTCTTGTTGCATAAAGGATGTGATGTCATTCCTCAGCTTTCCAGTTCTAGCTGGTGGAAAGTACTTTGCAAGAAATTTGGTGGCTAAAGTGTTCCAAGTTGTGATGGAACCTGCTGGTAGTGAATGTAGCCAAGCTTTAGCTCTGTCTTTCAAGGAGTATGAGAAAATACTCAGTCTCATTGCTTCTTCAGCTTCTCGGTTGTAATTGAAAGTGCCGCAAACTTCCAGGAAGTTACTGATGTGGGCATTAGGATCTTCAGTTGTATTCCCCCCAAACTGAACTGACTGCTGAATCATCTGAATGCATGTTTTGATGTCACTGCATTTGCTGGTAAGGGAGGAAGTACAATACATGAAATGAGTATGTAAACCATCGGAATGGTTCTGTTTCGAATGGGAATTGGTGGTACAACCTCCAAAGGTTCAGGTTCCATGTTACAATTGTTTCTTGGCCTTCTCGCCTTTCCATTCTCAACTGTCTGATGGTTCTTTCAATTTCTGGGTCAAGCGGTCGAAGTTCAAAGCTTCTGGTTCGTCTCATGAAGTTTCTGAGAACCTGAAACACAAGAAAAAAAACAATAAGTAAAAAGAAATTAGATACAAGTAAAGGTAACTAACCTCTAAACTAATAGTGAAAGATAAATAAGTCCCCGACAACGGCGCCAAAAACTTGACCGGTGCGTAATCAAACGCGTATAACGCAAGCGCACGTATCTTCAAGTAGTATAAAAAATATCGATCCCACGAGGGCTTAAAACCTTTTGTTATCAATTTATGAAGTTAAATGTTTACAAATATCTAATAGATTGATTGTTTGATTGGGTGGTGACTTTAAAATTAAAATAAGTAAATAAAATTGCTTGAAAGAAGATTGAAGAAAATTCAAATTTATAAAACTATCCAGGGTTGTGAATCTTTCTAATATCTTTTAAAAGATGAAGCGGTTATTTCATGTTTGTGTAATAAATCGGTTTACTAACCTGGAACACTAAATTATGCGAAATCCTATGTCGATGGTCGGATGCAAATACCCAGTATAACCCAATTGAACCATATGTCTATGTCAACCAAATTACCTGGATTCATTAAGTTTAAGTTCTAATTATGGCTACCCCCGTCCGACAAGTATATGTCTATCCTGTAAGGAAATTTATTAAAGGGTTATCTATCCTCAGATAACTGGCTAAGTTACGACACATATTTACGGGTAGTAAAAACTTAAATAAAATAAAAGACATAAAGTAAAGTGTTGAAAAGTAAATGATGGAAAGTAAATGCTGAAATTAAATACTGAAAATTAAATGCTGAAAGTAAATGCTGAAAGTAAATTACTGAAAAGTAAATGCTGAAAGTAAATTGCTGAAAAGTAAATTGCTGAAAAGTAAATTGCTGAAAAGTAAATTGCTGAAAAGTAAATAAAGTAAAAGTACAATAAAAGAAAATGCTGAGGTAAAAGGATCCATTTTTATTACTTATATTTTAGATATCTCCCTTAATATAATATATTAACTTTGCATGATAATTACCAACCAGCCATATAGGGGGTATCCAAATTAAGTCAAATTAATAATTAATTACCAACCGACCAATCAGGCGGTATCCAGTTTAGTCAGGTTAAAACCAATTTAAATAATTACCAAGCGACCAATATGGCGGTATCCTCGTTAAGTCAGGTTTTAACTAGTTTATATATTATAATTAAGGGAGATTAATCTAAATATTAGTAATAAAATTTTTACATTTTACCCCAGCAAAGGGGAGTTACCTCCTCATTACTGAAAAGTAAAAACTGAAAATTAAAGAAAGAAAAGTACTGTGCGTAAAAGTAAATTGCGGAAAGTAAAAACTTAAAAGTAAAGAAAAGAAAGTGCGAAAATGGAAATTAATTACTGAAAGATGTAAATAAACAAACAAGATACAATCTTCTTAGTATTCTTAAGGAATTCCTTAGAAGAAAGTATGAATTTACAAATGAAATGGCTTGGTATTTATAGGCAATATTTTGCCTCCATCAAATCATCCACCAAATCCAGTATTAATTGCTCCACTAATTACTCCACCAAATCTATTATTAATTGCTCCACTAATTGTTTATCATGTTTGGTGGTGATTTGATAATTTTTATTATTTATTTATTAATTTATTTTTTGCTTTGAAAATGACTTTAATAATTACACACAACACACTTCTAGATGGTTCATCAATTTCGGGCATGAAATATTCAGAATTCGAAATTATTTTGTCTTTCAAAGTTGTAGATATTTGAGTCTTCTTTAATCTGGAACTTGAATCAGATCAATCTGATATCGGAGTAAAAAGTTATACCCAAAATACAACAGATGCGTAAAATTGGAATTTCCAAAACTGTACTTCGTTAAAACGCCCTTTCAAGTTTCCAATCTCCAAAATTAATATGTGAAGTCCAATTTTTGCCCTTATTTGACCCATATTTCGTCCTAAATGATTTCATTATGTCCCAATATTATTTTATCTGCAAAATAAACTAAAACACATCAAAACGTTCATCAAACCCGAGAAACTAAACAAAATATTAAGTAAAAGGGGCGGTAAATATTGATATATTTTCCGCTCATCACTTTACACGAAAAATCAAAGATTAAGATCTAGCTTAATTTGACGCCTCTTACCACGATCGTCCTCGGACCAATTTATCTTTGAAAGGATAGGGTCAATTTGTGGTTCATAGGCTAAGATTTGGTCAATTAGATCTAGAGCAGTTCTGGCAGTGAAGAGGAGTTCTTTTAAAGGTTTTGACACGAACCCATTTCTCCGAGCATCCTCAAGAAACACACAAAGAAAATCATAAAATCCTTTAACGTTGTACAGTCCAAGCGGTTTCTGGTGTATGTTCAAGTTCGCCCAAGATAACACTGTAAAAATTTCCTCCAATGTACCCAAGCCACCTGACAAAGCAATAAAAGCATCAGCACGGTTAATCATTTCTACCAGTCGTTCAGACATACCTGGCAAGATTAGTTCCTCTCCGTTTGATGGTCCAATAAGATTTGCCTCTGCCAAGGGTTTTGGGATGATTCCCAAGACGTGACTGCCTTCTTCCTGTACAGCCTTTGAAATGATCCCCATTAGTCCAAGATTGCCTCCGCCATATACTAAGTGCATATTCATTGCAGCTAAGACTCGACCCAATTCCTGTGCTGCTTCTACGTATTGTGGCTTAACACCAACACTAGTACCGCAAAACACACAGATGTTTTCAACTCATATTCTTGAAGTGGCTTCCATGTTTACTCTGGATGTCTTCAAAAGTGCAATGATGAGTTGAATTTATAACACATGAAAAGGGTGAGTAAAATAATAGCACTAGTACCTGCCAAATGACAATTATTAGTTAACAGTAAAATAAATCGTGATAGTCAAAAAGGTCTGGATCCTATCAGAGAAAATAAAAGAAAACAACAAAACAAATTACAATTATTAGGAAAAGACAAAGAGATATAATATGTACAAGAAAATTAGCGGCTTGATTGACGTCTATGCGTTAGAGACAAGCTTCCCATCAAATTTTCTTATAAATTGGCAAACAATGTCTTTTTGAGTCAGATTCCCAAGACTTAACTGTTGTCTTTCTCTTTGAAATTGTGCATATAACACACGAATTTCGTGATACACATATCCACTGGGATGCGTCTCAAGAGTTTTAGATATATCATCCAAAGACTCCTTACTCAAGCCATCCCTAATGAAATTAATCTTATCTTCGCGGTTATCAGACACCATTCCTAAAGATCGACAACGAGTATCACTAAACATACGAGCACATTTATAACAAACACACATTCTTTTGGCTCTTCTCTTTTTAGCATAGGTGCTCATTCCTTAACCAGGAAGATGTGAAATAAAAGAGTCAGAAGAATCACCTGCCAATCGGACCCGTGCTTCAATAATCCAACGAATGTCAGTAGGAATACCTTTGATCATCAGTAGTCTCATCCGTTCCGAATGGGCTTTGTAAACTTTCATCAGAGATTTTTGAGGGAGAGAAGGAAATTACTTGTGAAGATTTGCGAGAACTTCTTCCACCCTGAAATGAATTAACCTGCGAAAACTAAACACACAAAATGAAATTACACCAAATCATAATATATACACAAATTGCATGGGTTGCCTCCCTGCGAGCGCTAAGTTTAACGTCGTCAGCTAGACGTGACTTCTCGAATGTTAGGCTGGATCTGAAAGTGTGACATTTTCTTTTTGTCGATCAAATGATTCTCCCCAATAGTGCTTGACACACTTGTTTTTAACCTTGAATGTTTTGTTGGAGTCGGGATTATATATCTCAACAGCTCTGTCTGGTAAAACCTTGGTGATCACAAATGGACCTGACTACCGTGATTTTGGCTTCCATGGGAAGAATTTCACCCTTGATTTTTTAACAGTACCTTCTGCCCTGGTTCCAGTTGTATGCCCACTAACTTCTCATCATGTCTTTTCCTTTCCTTTTCCTTGTACAATTTGGCATCCTCAAAAGGCTGTATGTGAAATTCCTCCAATTCGTTAAGCTAGTGGAACTTTTTCTCTTCTGTTGCTTGTAGTGCAAGAATAGGCTTCTTCAGTACGCAATGCGCTTTATCTTCAGGCTCCACAGATAATTGACATACTTTAAGTTTGTTAGTAGAACTTTGACTTTCATCAGAGTTCTGAATGGTACTATGTATCACATCAAGTCTAAAACATTCCTCATTCTTTTCATCATCTGGGAAATTCATGGCCCTGAAAACATTAAATGTTACTTCTTGGTCATGTACCCTCATGGTTAATTCTCCTTTTTGTACATCAATAATGGTTCGACCTGTAGCCAAGAATGGTCTCCCGAGGATGATTGGAACGTCTGCGTCTTCCTCCATATCAAGGATAATAAAATCTGCTGGGAAAATGAATTTGTTAACCTTGACCAGCACATCCTCAACTTCGCCTCTTGGAAATACGAGCGTTCTATCAGCAAGTTGTAGAGAGACTGAAGTTGGCATTGTTTCTCCAATCTACAATTTCCTGAAAATAGAAAAAGGCATCAAGTTAACACTCGCACCTAGATCACACAGAGCCTTACCGAAGTCATGTTCTCCTATGGTGCAAGGAACAATGAAACTACCAGGATCTTTCAAATTTGGAGGAAGTTTTCTCTGAATGATGGTGTTGCATTCTTCTGATAATGCTACTGTCTCATAATCTCCCAATCTCCGCTTTCGTGAAAAAATGTCTTTCATGAATTTGGCATAGCTGGGCATTTGTTCCAACACTTCTGCAAATGGAATGTTGATATGCAGCTTTTCCTCCATCTGTTGCTTTGTTTCTTTTGGAATATCTTCAATTGTAGTTGCCTTGATTCCAACATCTTTGTTGATTTCAGTACCGCTTTTTAACATGATGGCATGACATTGCTCATTTCCCATGTTTCTTGGATTTGGCTCTGTGTTGCTAGGAAGGTTACCTGGCGGTCTGTAACTCTGAGCATTGGCCAGTTGTCCAATTTGATTCTCTAGTGCTTTAATAGAAGCAGTTTGACTTTGAAATAATACTGCTTGGGATTGAAACATAGCATCATATCTTGCTGCTTGAGAGCCGTGTTTTGCTTCTATATTTTTCAAGTGGGTCAACACTTCTGTTATTCCTGATTCATTTGTCTGCTCCTGGCCTTTGTTCTGTTGTTGGAATCCGGGTGGTGGGTTGTTCATTTGCCCTGAATTATTGCTCCATGCGAAATTGGGATGATTCCTCCACCCTGGGTTGTAGGTGTTGGAATATGGATTGTTTCCATGTCTGTTGAAATTGTTGACATAATTCACCGTTTCTTTATGTTGGTTGAAAGATTCTGACTCGGGTGCTCCTCCAAATGGTGAAATTGTGGATCCACCATTAACTTTCATGTTAAGAGTTTCCAGATTTTTGTAAATCCGATCCAGCTTGGCATTCACTGCTGTGTTGGCTCCAACTTCATAAATTCCAGCAATTCGTTGGATCAAGCTTCTTTCTGTTGGCCACAATGAATTATTGTTAGCCATTTCTTCAATTAGGTCCCAGGCTTGATCTTCTACTTTTGCCATCAAAGCTCCTCCAGCAGCAGCATCAATTATGGTTCTCATTATTCCAGAAAGTACATTGTAGAAGGTTTGGACTTGTAGCCACTTTGCGATCTGATGATGAGGACATTTCCGGAGTAAATCATTGAATATTTCCCAAGCTTCGCAAATGGATTTTGAATCTTGTTGCACGAAGGATGTGATGTCATTCCTCAACATTGCAGTTCTGGCTGGTGGAAAGTACTTTGCAAGGAATTTGGTGGCTAGAGTGTTCCAAGTTGTGATGGAATCTGCTGGTAACGAATGTAGCTAAGCTTTAGCTCTGTCTTTCAGGGAATATGGAAAAACCCGCAGTCTCATTGCTTCTTCAGCTACTCGGTTGTAATTGAAAGTACCGCAAACTTCCAGGAAGTTGCTGATGTGGGAATTAGGATCTTCAGTTGCATTTCCCCCAAACTGTACTGACTACTGAATCATCTGGATGCATGTTTTGATGTCACACGCATTTGCTGGTAAATGAGGAAGTACAATACAAGAAATGAAGTCGTCGACCACCGGAATGGTTCTGCCTCGAATGGGTATCGGTGGTGCAACTTCCAAAGGTTCAGGTTCCATGTTAACTAAAGCTTCTTGGCCTTCTCGCTTTTCCCTTCTAAACTGTCTGATGGTTCTTTCAATTTCTGGGACAAGCGGTCGGAGTTCAAATCTTCTGGTTCGTCTCATGTAGTTTCTGAGAATCTGAAACACAAGAAAACAAAAATAATAAGTAAAAAGAAATTAGATACAAGTAACATATCTAACCCTAAAACTAATAGTGAAAGATAAATAAGTCCTCGGCAACGGCACCAAAAACTTGACCGGTGCGTAATCACACGCGTATAACGCAAGCGCACGTATCGTTCAAGAAGTATAAAAAGTATCGATCCCACGAGGACTTAATACCTAATCTATTAATTTTATGAGGTCAAATGATTACTAGTATCTAACAGGTTAATTTATTGATTTGAAATGGTGATGATTTTGAATTTAAAAAAAAGTAAATAAAATTGCGCGAAAGTAGGTTTAAGAAAATTCAATATTAGGAAACTATCTAGGGTTGTGAATCTTCCAATATCATTTTAAAGATAAAGTGTTTATTTCATTTTTGTGTAATATATCGGTTTACTAACCTGGAACACTAAATTATGCGAAAGCCTCTGTCGATGGTCAGACGCAAATACCCAGTATAACCCAATTAAACCATATATTTATGTCAACCAAATTACCTGGATTCATTAAGTTTAAGTTCCAATTATGGCTACCCCCCGCCTGACAGGTATATGTCTATCCTGTAAGGAAATCTATTAAAGGGTTATCTATCCTCAAGGAAGATCGTGGGCTATTAAGTCTAAGGCTGAAACCTAAAATTCCGTTGTCAAATTTATTTTAGATTTATCAGATCTTATTAGTGGCCAATTAAAAGACGCATTAAGCTTAAGACTTAATAAGTAAACCTTTAAATTACCCAAACTATAAAATAACCCCTTATAAACCGGTGATATTAGAATTCATCACAACCCCATATAACTAACTTAGTTACGACACATAACTAGGGCTAGTAAAAACTTAAATAAAATAAAAGACATAAAGTAAAATGCTGAAAAGTAAATTGTTGAAAAGTAAATAGAAAGTAAATGCTGAAATTAAATAATGAAAATTAAATGCTGAAAAGTAAATGCTGAAAGTAAATTACTGAAAAGTAAATGCTGAAAGTAAATTGCTGAAAGTAAATTGCTGAAAAGTAAATGCTGAAAGTAATTGCTGAAAAGTAAATAAAGTAAAGTACAATAAAAAATGCTGAGGTAAAATGATCCACTTTTATTACTTCTATTTTAGATATCTACCTTAATATAATATAATAACTTTGGATGATAATTACCAACCATCCATATAGGTGGTATCCAGAATAAGTCAAATTAATAATTAATTACCAACCGACCAATCAGGCGGTATCCAGTTTAGTCAGGTTAAAACCAATTTAAATAATTACCAAGCGACCAATATGGCGGTATCCTCGTTAAGTCAGGTTTTAACTAGTTTATATATATTATAATTAAGGGAGATTAATCTAAATATTAGTAATAAAAGTTTTACATTTTACCCCAGCAAAGGGGAGTTACCTCCTCATTACTGAAAAGTAAAAACTGAAAATTAAAGAAAGAAAGTACTGTGCGTAAAGTAAATTGCGGAAAGTAAAAACTGAAAAGTAAAGAGAAAAAAGTGCGAAAGCGGAAATTAATTACTGAAAGCTGTAATTAAACAAATAAGATACAATCTTCTTAGTATTCTTAAGGAATTCCTTAGAAGAAAGTATGAATTTACAAATGAAATGGCTTGGTATTTATAGGCAAAATTTTGCCTCCATCAAATCATCCACCAAATCCATTATTAATTGCTCCACTAATTGCTCCACAAATCCATTATTAATTGCTCAACTAATTGCTTATCATGTTTGGTGGTGATTTGATTATTTTTATTATTTATTTATTAATTTATTTTTTTCTTTGAAAATGACTTTAATAATTATACACAACACACTTCTAGATGGTTCATCAATATCGGGCAGGAAATATTTAGAATTAGAAATTATTTTGTCTGTCACAGTTGTAGATCATTGAGTCCTCTTTAATCTGGAACTTGAATCAGCTCAATCCGATATCGGAGTAAGAAGTTATGCCAAAAATACGACAGATGCGCAAAACTGGAATTTCTAAAATTGTATTTCGTTAAAATGCTATTTCAAGTTTCCAATCTCCAAAATTAATATGTCAAGTCCAATATTTGCCCTTATTTGACCCACATTTCGTCCTAAATGGTTTCATTGTGTCCTAATATTATTTTATCTTCAAAATAAACTAAACAAATATCAAAACGTTCATCAAACCCGAGAAACTAAACAAAATATTAAGTAAAAGGAGCGGTAAATATTGATATATTTTCCGCTCATCATAAACATGTAAAATTGAAATCCTGACATTCGGATGACTATGTGGATTTTTGATGAAATTGTATATACTTTTGTATTTGATGGGACTTGAACCTTAAATTTGTAAATCAATAAATAGATCTAAAGTCCACATTTGGTATTGTATTAAAAATATCATTAAAAATTAGCAACAATTTTTATATCAACTCTTGACCTTATTCACAATCTACCCGCTGAGTGGAATATAAGGATGGATTCTTTACTACCCATTATGAGTATAAAAGTTTGTATATTATGAGACTAAACTATTACTTTTAGTTCAAAACAATGGCTTATTAGTTTAAACATGTAATTTTTATCATTAAATATGCAACTTAAATCATTAAATATATAAATTTTGTCAATAAATATGAAACTTTTCAAAACATGAAATTAGTTGCATGTTTATTGATAGAGTTTACATGTTTAATGATTTAAGTTGCATGTTCAATGCTAAAAATAACATATTTGTACCACAATAATAGCCTCAAAAAAAAAAGAAAAAAGAAAAAAAAGCTCATCTTCATATTTTATCACCGAACTGACCTTCCGCGCTATTCAAAACCTTTTATAATTCAACATAATGATAATTTTCAATCTCATTTGAGTGCAGGTGAGAAAAAAAAGGGTGTTGGAGGAATCCCTTTCCAACATAAGCTATAGGCTATAGCTATGGTGTGATTCAGTCCAATAGAGGCCCAATTGACAATGACAAAGGAACTTTCGTGAACATATTTTATTTTTAAAGACCCAAAATTGGAAAAACAAATAACATGACATATTTTATTTTCGTGCACATATTCTATTCATCCAATTTGGGTTACCTAAATCCATGTTCAATACTATAGCCTGAAGGTTGTTTATTTAGTTTGTTTTGCATCTTTGTCGTTCCAAGTGGCAAAAAATGTAGAAAATAAGCTTTCATTGTTTATTATATATTATTATTGGGATTTTGGGCGATTCGAAATTCAATTTAATTCAGTTTTTAAAATAAGCATTTTAATTTAAAATTATAATTAGTAGTACAATTATTAATTTATACCAAAATTATAGATTATAGTATTCTCGCGTTAGTATAAGATTGAAGTTTGGTATTGGGACGTTGTGTCTGTTGTCGAATTTGGACATATATTCAACATAATCTGAATAGTTTATCAATATAACATGTTATAAAATATTAAAATTAAACAGTAAAGTTAATAACCAAAATAACTAAATTGGTGTCATTTAGGGAAATCTTTGATTGCCTAAGTTTGCCTATAAATAGGACCCAATTTCTTCATAATCATATAACATTTTCTCTTACAAGTTCTCAAGTAGAGATTCAACAAAATATTGTATTGTATTTCTAAAGTTTTGTTGTATCCTAAAGTGAATTTGCCAACACTCTACAACACATAGTGAGGGAAAATATTGCTATAAAATTAGTGTTATATACACATCAAAATTTGACTTCTAATGTTTTCCTTCAACAATTTAAAGCAACATTTCCATGAAGTTTAGTTTAAATTCTGCAGTAAAAGTAATGAATCAAGAACTTGTTCGTCTGGATTGTTTTGATGACACCAACTTTACTCGTTGGAAGGACAAGATGATGTTTCTTCTTACAATACTAAAGATTGCATACATCATCCAAATTTACCAAAACTGTCAACATCAAAACCTGATGATTATGATGAAGTGAAAGCAGAAAGACCGAAGAGACGAGAAGATGAAGTGCTTTGCAGATGACATATTCTCAACACATTTTCAGACCATCTTTATGATCTTTTCACTTCGATGACTTCACCAAAAGAGAGATGAAGCACACTTGCGACAAAATACAACACAGAAAAGTAGGGTACATATAAGTTTAAGATTTTTCATTATTCTGAGTATGTTATATCTGATACAAAATCTATATTGGACCAAGTTCACGCATTGCAAGTTCTATTTTTCAAATTGAAGGATTTGAATATGGATGTTTCTAAGACAATACAAGTGGGGGCAATCATAGCAAAATTATCTTCAACTTAGAACAATTACAGAAAAACTTATCCACACTTCCGAAAGTTTCACAATGGATAAACTCACAAAGTACATAGGGATTTAGGAGGAAACCCGTGTGCGTGAAAGAAGTTGGTTACTGAATCGGGATCCAAAGAGAATTATGTTGATGAAAGAAAATCTCACAATAATTCTGATGGAATCAAGAACAAAAAAAAAGCCTCATATAATAAGAATGCCAACAATGATAAGAAGAATAAAACATGTTATCATTGCGGAAAGATGTTGGACAATTATGACCTATAGCATCACTATTTGTACAGAACATGGTGTTGTGTCAAATTAATTACTATGTGACAAAGGAAATTACTCTTTTATCATTTGTAATTGGATTACCGGGATATATAAATGATAAAAGTCCATATGATTAGTACCAGATTAATAAGATATGAGACAATATTAATCCACGTAAGGTTTAATCATTAAATATCCATAGTCGTAGTATTATCGAGACTGGACATCGATAATATGGAATAGACTAGTATTACACTTGTGCGTGTTATGGAAGCGTAACGACATAGTTCTCATATATTTGGGTATTGGATACTCATGCAAGTGTAATAGGAGACTCTGTTTACCGATGGTACGGAAACAGCTTCGCTCTGGATAGACCCCTCGGAATCCCATTGGTAGTATGACTATGTGTCTATGAGAGTCCGAATCAGGGTAGGTGTATTTGGTCTTAACCTGAGACTTGCATCGCTAATAATTGTGACAATCAGTATATTTTGGTTTTGGTCGTCCGGGGCTTTAAAAGGTTTTGTGTACGCCTCTTCTGGGTATACTGAAATCGTAGTGTATTGGATGTGATGTCAAGATGGAAGTATCACTTCAGTCATATGGAGATGATGATCACACTGGATACGAAACTGGTACTCTTGTATGCTGCAGCTATCAGGATAATATGACAAGGTCATGATTATCCGATTATAGAGACTAGTTACCAATGATTCGATATATGCTTCATACGGGGCAGACACAATTCCAGGCCCATGCCTAGCATGTGACATTCGATACTGGATCGTAAAAAGCAATACTACGTATGCTACGTCTGACAAAGATTACATATTCCTTTAAAAAATATTTCTGGAGAATTGGGGAAGACACGATGATTTGCTAGAAGCCAACCATGTCTTGTAAATCGGTGAGAACGTGGTACTAGGTATGCACATATTCAGATAGTCCGATGACCATATTTACTGCCAACATATCCAGGGATCTCTTGGTTCGCTTCCCGAAGATTCACCATTGAGATTTGACTCGAACAGAAAATTAATCTAGGATTAATTAAAAGAGAAAGAATTAATCTTGGATTAATTACGTCGAGAATTTATCTGGGATTAAATTCGTCGAGAGGAGAGAACGCGATTAATTTGGAATTAATCGGTAAAATAAATTTAATAGTTAAATTGGATTTTTCTATTTAATTTATTTAATTGGGCTAAAATAATATATTAGATATATTAAATGAAATCAGATTTCAAAGTGGAATTAAAATTAGATTTTAATTCAAGCTAACGAATTAATTTAAAATTAATTCGTAAGCGACTTACATAATAATTTTACGAGGCACTATTATTTAATTAAATTGGATTTAATTATGTCGCGAAGGAAAATTCGTTTAATCGGATTAAGGGAACCCGAGCCCAAAGTGTGTTGAATGAACCTCTTGAATTTTGAATTTAAAGTGGTGCCCACCAACTTACATCACTAGTCACCTTTTTGGTGATGGAAGTGGTTGGGAGCTTTAAAGCTAACTTGTCCAACACACTTTGTAATTACTTTTTGGAAACGTATATACACTTTGTGGAAAAGGAATTTGGTAATTGTTTTTGGAAAAACAAAACACAAAGTCTTCATCTATCTCTCATTTCTCTCTATGGCCGAAACTTTACTCCTTGGAGGAGAAAATTTTTCTTTCAATTTGTTCCAAGCTAGCACTTACAAGGAGTGAATCAAGGTGATAGGGAAACTCACCCGAGAGTTTGGAACTCGATTTCAAGCTCCGAAGCTTCCAACACATCCAACAAAGAAGGAATTTTTGAAATCTCATCAACCAATCAATGTGAGTGTTCCGTAACTCTCTTGATAATTCACACACGAATCACTCTTAGATGATCTTGGCTTGTTCTAGGAACACTTACAATGGTATCAGAGCCTCCTAAGTTTGATTTGGAATTCTAGGGTTCATGGACTTTAATTTGTGAATTTATGCTTAGAGTATATATTTTCTTAATTGATGATTTGGTTGAGCTTGGATGATGTTGAATTGGGTTTGTACATCTTAGGAATTGAGAAAAATTGATTAGATCAAAAATCCCCAATTTCCTTAGGCTTGGCCGAAAGTTATGGACCTAGAAGCTCATGGTGATTTTTGTTTTTTAGACCATTGGATGTGTTTAGATGCATGAGTATATTGATTTGTGATTTAATTGGATTGAAATCAAAATTGGATATAAAAATGCCATGAATGCCGTGAGTTATAAGCATGTTATAATGAATTATTTTGCTTCAATTTGTGTTGGACATGAATTGGAAATGTTAAACATGATTAATTGAATTATTTAGTGTTTTGGAAGCATTAGATTAATTAATTAATTATGGTAATTACACTTGAATTGAATTAATTTGGAATAATGAATTAATTTAATTATTGTATTTGGGCTTAATGGGTTTGGTTGGGCCAAGTTTGGTTTAGGATAATTGGTTGGATCCAATTGGGCCTAAAACCATTTCTATAAAGTCCAAATATGATAATTGGGCCTTTAAAATTTTAATTGGGCCTAATGGGCCTAAATTGATTTATGGCATAAGGTGATTCCTAATTGGGCCTTGGCATCTTGGGTTTGACCCATAATTGCCAAAGCCCATGCCTAAAGAATTAATTAAAAGCCCATTGGACTTTAATTGAATAGTATTGGATACTAATTGGGCCTTTGAGACCCATAAAGATTGGATTTGGAATCCAAATTTAAAAGGCACTATTGAAAGTGTAATTATTTAATTTGGAATTAAATACGAATTAGTATTGGATACAATTTAAATTGGATTTAAAATTGTAGTTTGATAAAATTCAAGAATACTTACTTTGAGTATTTATTCTTAAATGAGTTTGACTCGTGCAAATCAAATCGTTGTTTGAACATTGGATGATCATTAATTAAAGATTAATTAATTGAATTAGATTGATTGACAGCATGCTTTGTGTGAATACTTGGATGTATGTATGAATAATGTATATCAGATGGATATTAGAAGGGTGATGGCAATTTTGGAAATTATTGTAATAAATTTATTAAATTAGACCTGCGTGTCCAGCCTATTATCTCCTTATCTCATTGTATTTCTCTTCTCACCAACTCCCCTCAATGTAAATGAGGTTTCTTTAGAAGTATTATGTAATTGGGTAGAAGTATGAATAGTGCTAGCGGGAGAGAGGAAAGTGAGAGATTTGTTCTAGGAACAAAGTTTGTTATATATCCATCCGAATATCATTATTATTTTATTCGCGCCTTATTATGCTTTTAGAATGTATGCTTAAAGGTGTATGATGAGACCTAATAAAAGATAATAAATTGGTTGCCAAATCGCGACAAAAACCCTCATTTTATATTAAGCGTTTTTCCTTCCATTGAGTGATTCTCTCTCAAGATCCAAGATTGGCATTGGTTTGTTGGCCAAAGTCAAGACCTTTATCCATCGCGGATGTGTTTGAATCACGAAAGCTTTGTTCCATATAGTACGTCTTGGGCAAGTTGTGATTTGTTGGCCAAAGTCAAGGTCACTTCTTGTTCATCGGCCTCGATTACGAAGCTTTCCCACTGTCAATGGGTCACACTTAACTGGTTTCATTAAGCTTGTTGAGCCAAAGCCAAGACTTAGTTGATTCAGACGAAAAAGATTAGGAAATATATCAGATATATTGTCAAATATTGAATATATGTTTCGGACTTGGAGGTCCACCTACTGGATCTAGGAATTGGATGAGATCCAATTGATCTTAGAGATTTACCTAGTTAAGTTTCATACAACTTGTTGGCCAAAGTCAAGGTTGTGTGTTATTTAACGGGATCCTAGCACACTAAGAAACTAGGTTTCCCGAGTACTCCACTGAGGGTTAGAGGCTCGCCGAAAAATAGTGGGAGGCAAGTATTAAATTTGCAATCTCGTTTAGATACTTGCCAATACGCGCTCATTTCATTTTTCGTCATAATTTTTTTTATATATTAGTTGGACTAATATTCAGTTGTTGTTTTAATTAAACAGTTGGACTGTATTCAAACTACTTCATTTATAGTTGATTATATAATTATATTAGAGTAATCAATATATTTGAATTTAACCAATCAAATAGTAGTTGATTATATAGTTAGACTATAGAAATCATTATATTCGATTGTAACCGAAATCGTTGATTGGATAGTTGGACTATTAGAATCAAGATAACTGAAAGATTAGCATTTAAAACATAATCCTGGGAGAAAATATCTTTAAATGACTTCAATTTTAAAATTGGGAATAGAATCTCATGATAGTCCCAGGAGCCGAGAAGTTACTTTATTTAATAGAGTGACATCTCGGGCCTGAGCCTGGAGTTGAGCAAATAGTGGAGCATGAGTTTTGGAAGACTCATGGTGATGATAAATTTAGTGCTCAATCTGTTATGCTTGCCGCAATGACTCCTTATTTCTTCGTCAGAACTAAGAATTTGATCCTTATATTATGATATTGAAATTGAAGGATCTTCATAGATCTATTCTTAGATCTTAGAAGTACAAATTGCAATAAGAAAACTCTTGGAGAGTTAATGGCTATGCTCAAGGAGACAGAGCCAGAGCTTACAAAAGGACAAGAAGCGCAAGACGCATCTTACTTCGACATCCCAAAAGGCCAAGGCTTGGCCGAAGGCTTCTGGGGGTGTGAAGAAAAAGGGCAAGGCTAAATCTTCACAGTCTTCTGGGAAGACAAAGGACATATACCAAGATATCTGCCTAAACTGTGGCAAATGGGGTCACTGGAAGCGTGACTGTCGTATGGACAAGGTAGACATAAAGGAGGTGAAGATGGGCAAGGCTCCGACTTCAGGTATGTTTGTTATAAACAAGTCCACTGCTGGTTTTAAAATTGGATTTTAGATACCGGATATGGTACATAAATACATGTACTGATGTGTGGAATCTGCTGATTAGCAGGAGACTGGCTTCATATGAGATCGACCTATGAGTTGGAAACGGGACGAGAGTCGCTGTTTTGGCCGTAGAAACCTAAGTTTTGGAACTGCCCTTTGGGCATGTAATTAAATTAGGAGACTGTTACAATGTATCTAGTTTGACTAGAAACATTATCTATTTATCTAGTTTAACCCGTTACGGGTATACCTTTATATTCTAGAACACCAAATGTTTTGTTTATAAAGATGATATTGAGATAAACACATTAGATGTGAATAAAAGTATTTATATTTAGAATATAAATGAATCGCAAACATATAATATGACAAACAAAAGCTCAAACTGAAAATCTGTTGAGACTTAAAAGTGGCATTGTTGTCTGGGACACATTAACAAGACTCATATATCCACACTTTCGAAGAGTGGATACTAGGACGGATTTGATTCTAATTCAAATGATGTCTACGAATCTAGTTTATTAGGCAAAGTGCCTAAAACACCTTTTACTTGGTAAAAGTACAAGTACCACCGATTTATTAGCCCTCGTTCATAGTGACGTAAGTTGGCCTTTGTATAGCTAGGCTAGAAGAGGATATGAACACTTCGTAACCTTTACGGATGTGGCATCACGTTATGATTATGTGTATCTTATGAAACACAAGTCAGAAACTTTTGATAAATTCAAATAGTTTCGACACGAAGTAAGAAAACAGACCGATAAAAGTATTAAAAATATTACGGTCGGACCATAGTGTAAAATGCTTAAACGTATGAGTTTCAAGATTACTTGAAAGATTATAGTATTATTTCATAGTGGACTCCTCCCGGGATACCTCAAATTGAAGGTGTGTCCGATAAGAAAAATCGAACTTTGTTGGACATGTTAAGGTTAATAATGAGTCGCTCTGAGCTACCAATTTCCTTCTGAGGATACACATTAAACAGTGCAATACTTATTTTGAATAAGGTTCCATAAAAATCTGTTAGACATACTTCATATTAGATATGAACAGGAAAGAAACCGGGTTTCTCATTCCTGAAGATTTGGGGATGTTGGGCATATAATGAATGTTTGGATGATACCAAACTAGAACCCAAATCAAATAAGTGCCTATTTGTAGGTTCTCCTAGGAAAACCAAAGTATAGTACTAATACAACTCATAAGAGAACAATGTAATTGTTACTCTCCGGGCGGTTTTCCTAAGAGGAATTCCTATATGCAGTCGAAAGTGGGAGGAAAGTAAAACTTGATGAAAATTGGAGTAATACTGTTCCAGGCACCGACTCCTTTACGGAACACGAACAGTTCATCGGGGATGAAACTGTACCACAATCTTCGAATACAAAAGAACCGCGCAAGTCGGAGAGAGTCAGAAAACAACCTAAGAGGTATGGGTTTCTGATCTCACCTCATATAGATATCAATCTTATTGAGGAAGACGAACTGGCTACATATGAGGAAATGATACAAGATATCGACTCCTTTTTATGGCAAAGTACCATGAAGTCCGAATTGGATTCCATGTATACCAACCAAGTTTGGACACTAGTTGATGTACCGGAAGGCATTGTGCCTATTGGTACTAAATATGTCTTCAAGAAAGACAAATATGGATGGCAACATATAAATGTACATAGCTAGGCTTGTACAAAAAGGGTATCGTCAACGACATAGTGTCAACTACGATGAAACCTTTTACCCGTTGCCATGATTAAATCCATTCGGATAATGCTTGCAAGTGCTGCATATTTCATTTATGAAATATGACAGCTGGATGCCAAATCCGCTTTCCTTCACGGAAAACTTTTGGAGGATGTTTACAACATCCTGACGGTTTTATCGTGCCGAAACATGCAAACAAGGTTTGCAAGTTAAATCGATCCATTTATGGATTGAAGCAATGACAACGTTCTTGGAACCATCGTTTTGATGTAATCATAATGGTATATGATTTAATTCAAAACGAATATGATTCTTGTGTATATAAGAAGGTTAGTGGGAGCGCACTGACAATGATTGTCCTATACATTGATGATATATTACTTCTTAGCAATAACATTCCCATAATATAATCGGTGAAAGCTTGGCTTTCATTACAATTCTCCATGGAATACCTAGGAGCAGCAGGCTTTATTCTAGGAATAAAGATCTACCAGAATAGATCTAGAAAGCTGCTGACAACCCTCCCGGAGTTCGTACATTTTTGAAATGTATGTGACCCGATGTATCATATGCTTTGAACATATATAGACGCTATAAGTCCAACCCAGGTGATGGTCACTGGATTGATCTAAAGAACATCCTTGAGTATCTTGGACGAACTAAGGATGCTTTCTGGAAATATGGAGAAAAAATAACTTGAGGTGACTAGATTCACTGCTGTAAGTTTCCTAATCGACAAAGACGACTTTAAGTCGCAATAAGGGTACATATATCATTTGAATAATGGAACAATGAGCTGGAAATCTTATAAGCAAGATACTGTTGCCGAATAAACAACAAGAGCGGAATATTACTGGAGCTAAGGCAGCAATAGAAGCATTTTGGATCTATTTAATCCTAATTGGATTAGGTATAGTTTGTTAGCAGCTGAGCTAGGCTACAATACAGGCTAAAGAATTACGGTCTCATCAACGATCCAAGTATATACTTCAACTGATTTATCTGATTCGATAGATCATATATCGTGGCGATGTGATGATCGAATAAAACGCATCAGATGATAAGATTACAAATCCACTGACGAAAGTTGTTTCTCAGCAGTAATTTAAGCAACCCGTACATAGTCAGGTGTTAGAAACTTGAGTGATTGGGTATAGGCCAAGTGGGAGATTGTTGGACAATTATGACCCATAACATCACTATTTGTACAGAACATGGTGTTGTTGTACAAATTAACTATTTGACAAAGGAAATTGCTCTTTTATTATTTTTTAATTGGATTACCGGGATATATAAATGATAAAAGTCCATATGATTAGTACCAGATTAATAAGATATGAGACAGTATTAATCCACGTAAGGTTTAATCATTAAATATCCCTAGTCGTAGTATTATCGAGACTGGACATCGATAATGCGGAATAGACTAGTATTACACTTGTGCATATTATGGAAGTGTAACGACATAGTTCTCATATATTTGGGTATTGGATACTGATGAGCGGAAAATATATCAATATTTACCGCCCCTTACTAATTATATTTTGTTTAGTTTCTCGGGTTTGATGAACGTTTTGATGTGTTTTAGTTTATTTTCCAGATAAAATAATATTGGGACACAATGAAATCATTTAGGACGAAATGTGGGTCAAATAAGAGCAAAAATTGGACTTGACATATTAATTTTGGAGATTGGAAACTTGAAAGGGCGTAGTTTTGGAAATTCCAGTTTTGCGCATCTGTCGTAATTTGGGCATAACGTTTTACTCCGATATTGGATTGAGCTGATTCAAGTTCCAGATTAAAGAAGACCCAACGATCTACAACTTTGAAAGACAAAATAATTTCGAATTATGAAGATTTCATGCCCGACATTAATGAACCATCCATAAATGTGTTGTGTGTAATTATTAAAGTCATTTTCAAAGCAAAAAATAAATTAATAAATAAATAATAAAAATTATCAGATCACCACCAAACATGATAAGCAATTAGTGGAGCAATTAATAATGGATTTGGTGGATGATTTGATGGAGGCAAAATTTTGCCTATAAATACCAAGCCATTTCACTTGTAAATTCATACTTTCTTCTAAGGAATTCCTTAAGAATACTAAGAAGATTGTATCTTGTTTGTTTATTTACAGCTTTCAGGAATTAATTTCCGCTTTCACACTTTCTTTTATTTACTTTTCAGTTTTTACTTTCCACAATTTACTTTTACGCACATTACTTTTCTTTCTTTAATTTTCAGTTTTTACTTTTCAGTAATGAGGAGGTAACTCCCCTTTGCTGGGGTAAAAGGTAAAACTTTTATTACTAATCTTTAGATTAATCTCCCTGAATTATAATATATAAACTATTTAAAATCTGACTTAACGAGGATACCGCCATATTGGTCGGTTGGTAATTATTTAAATTGGTTTTAACCTGACTAAACTGGATACCGCCTGATTGGTCGGTTGGTAATTAATTATTAATTTGACTTAATCTGGATACCGCCTATATGGCTGGTTGGTAATTATCATGCAAAGTTAATATATTATATTAAGAGAGATTTCTAAAATAGAAGTAATAAAAGTATATCCTTTACCTCATCATTTCCTTTTATTGTACTTTTACTTTATTTACTTTTCAGCAATTACTTCAGCATTTACATTTAGCATTTTACTTTTCAGCAATTTACTTTCAGCATTTACTTTTCAGTAATTACTTTCAGCATTTACTTTTCAGCATTTAATTTTCAGTATTTAATTTCAGCATTTACTTTCCGTCATTTACTTTTCAGCAATTTACTTTTCAGCATTTTACTTTATGCCTTTTATTTTATTTAAGTTTTTACTAGCCCTAGTTATGTGTCGTAACTAAGTTAGTTATCTGGGGTTGTGATGAATTCTAATATCACCAGTTTATAAGGGTTATTTTATAGTTTAGGTAATTTAAAGGTTTACTTATTAAGTCTTAAGCTTAATGCTTCTTGTTGTCTGATCACCAATAAGATTGATGTGGTAAATCTAAAATAAACTTGACAAAGGAATTTTAGGTTTCAGCCTTAGACTTAATAGCCCACGATCTTCCTTGAGGAGAGATAACCCTTTAATAGATTTCCTTACATGATAGACATATACCTGTCGGGTGGGGGTAGCCATAATTGGAACCTAAACTTAATGAATCCAGATAATTTGGTTGACATAGACATATGGTTCAATTGGGTTAAACTGGGTATTTGCGTCTGACCATCGACAGAGGCTTTCACATAATTTCGTGTTCCAGGTTAGTAAACCGATTTATTACACAAACATAAAATAATCACTTCATCTTTTAAAAGATATTAGAAAGATTCACAACCCTAGATCTTTGAGTCTTTTGTTATTTTCCTTAGTATTTTCTTTTGTTTATTTTATTTTATTTAATTAAGGAAAACCACATTCAACCAACCAATCAAACAATCATTCTCTTCTCCATTTAATTAGATATTTGTAAATAAATAGATTCAATAATTAATAACAACAGTAGGAATTAAGTCCTCGTGGGATCGATATTTTTATACTACTTGAACGATACGTGCGCTTGCGTTATACGTGTGTGTTTACACCGATCAAGTTTTTGGCGTCGTTGTCGGGGACTTATTTTTCTTGAGTTATTAATTTTGAAGCTATCTAATTTACATGTATCTAATTTTCTTTATTTTATTTTGTAATTTTTATTTTTTTCTTTTGTTTTCAGGTGATTGAAAAATGGAACATTATTGGGAGATTGAAAGATTTCGAGCTTTACTAGAAGAAGATACACCCCAAATCTTGGAGGAATAGTCCGGTTTTCTGAGGCCTGCTGTCCAGCCCAACAACTATCACTGGATGCCAGAACCAAGTAATACTACATTTGCTCAACAGAACGTAATGGGGAGATGTGACATATGTAATGGTAACCACCCGAGAGATCATTGCGAGTACAACTACAATCCAGGGTGGCAGAGCTATCAAAATCCTTCATGGTACGAGGAACCATCATATTTTCCATCTTATCCACCATCTACCTACAATCTTCATCAAGAACCAGAACCATCAGAGGAAGATCAGTTGATTCACATGCTCAAAGATTGGTTTGAGGAACGGGAAGCTCAATTTGATGCAGAAATTCAGAGTCAAGCGGCGTCTATACAGAGGATGACAAATCAAGTTAGGCAATTAACAGATAACCTGAATCACATATCTCACGGAGCAAATTCAAATAATACCGAAGAAGCCTTCGAATATCCTGAGATTCATCATGACATCATAACAGAGGACGAGGCTGAGCAGTATCAAGAATCAGAGGTATCAGTTCAGGAGCCTGAACCAACAAAATCTCTGTTTGATTTTTATTATTCTGACTCTGACGATGATGAAAAGCTGAACTATTGGTACCAACTGCACCAACAAAGGAGGATGAAACTTTCGATCCTCCAAATGAAGATCTTGGAGCTTCCATTGCACAAATGTTTGAAGAAGATCTACCTGAGCCAATCATTTCACTCATATCAGAGGATGAAGACCTAATGTCAAACACATCTTTACATCCTCACGTTGATACTTCTGGAGCATGCATTTCACAGATGATAGATGAAGAACTGAACGCGGAAATCCTAAAATACATCTGTGAAGAAAAGGTGGAGCAAGAAGCAACGCAAATGGAGGAGCAAATGTCAGACCTTATTGAGAATCCAATGCATTCAGGCGAAACATCACTATTTTGGGGAGTACAGATCAAAGACATCACACAAAACCTTGACATAATGGAACTTCCATTCAAAGTCAAGCACCATACGAGACCTCCTGATTTTCTTTCTTTCTTTTCAGGAACCACTAGAGCAACAAATGTTAAAAATGTGGCACAAACACTGAATGAGACAAAAGTCTTTTTTCCCCTTTACCGTTGGAAGAGACCCTTCAAAAGCAACGCACACGGGATTGTCTTTAATCGGACGTCCAAAACGACGTTGAAACCTCATTGACAGATAGATTTCAGTCACGTCTGGCTGAAGATGAAAAATTTAGCGCTAGCAGGGAGGCAACCCATGCACTTTGTTGTAATTTTTATTTTTATATTTTGTGCATACATGTTGTAGAGTTTTTAATTTTGTGTGTTATTTTTGTAGGGAAAAGCTCAACCAAAGCATAAGACAGAAGGAATGGTGTTTGGCAAAAATAAGAGATAATTCATTAGCGATGGCTGAGTAAGGAATGGATTCTTGAGACGCATCCTAATGAATTTATACTAAGCGAATGGCGTATTGGGTACACAATTTTTTTGCCTTAATTATTGCTTTGATTTGCTTTTCTATTGTAATTATCTTTATTTTCGTAGACAGAATCCAGACTTTTTGACCTTTCACGATTTTTTTTTATTGTTTAGCTAACAATCGTCCTTTGGAAGATATTAGTGCTATTATTACTCACCCTTTTCAGGTTCTATAAATTCAGCCTGTCATTGCACTTTTGAAGACATCCAGAGTAAAACATGGAAGCCACTTCAAGAAGACGAGTTGAAAACATCTGTGTGTTTTACGGTACTAGTGTTGGTACTAAGCCACAATACGTAGAAGCAGCACAAGAATTGGGTCGAGTCTTAGTTGCAAGGAATATGCACTTAGTATATGGCGGAGGCAATCTTGGACTAATGGGGATCGTTTCAAAGGCCGTACAGGAAGAAGACATTCACGTTTTGGGAATCATCCCAAAACCCTTGGCAGAGGCAAATCTTATTGGACCATCAAACGGAGAGGAACTGATCGTGCCAGGTATGTCTGAACGATTAGTAGAAATGATTAACTGAGTTGATGCTTTTATTGCTTTGCCAGGTGGCTTGGGCACATTGGAGGAAATTTTTATAGTGCTATCTTACGTTGGGCGAACTTTGAACATACACCAGAAACCAATTGGGCTGTTTAACGTTGATGGATTTTATGATTTTCTTTGTGTGTTTCTTGATGATGCTCGGAGAAATGGGTTCGTGTCAAAACCTTTAAAAGAACTCCTCTTCACTGCCAGAACTGCTCCGGATCTAATTGACCAAATCTTAGCCTATGAACCACAAATTGACCCGATCCTTTCAAATATAAATTGGTCCGAAGACGATCGTGGTAAGAGACGTCAGATTAATCTGGATCTTAACCTTTAATTTCCTGTAGAATTTCAGCTAACCAGGTATTATCTTCTAAACTCTTCTTCTACTGTTTAAGACATTGGGGATAATGTCTCATTTAGGTTTGGGGGAGGGAATTAGTTGATCGGTACCTTGTTTTTATTTTTAGTCCAAAAGTTTTCGAAAAATACAAAAAAATTGAGAAATTTTCAAAAATCAAAAATTTTTTTTTTTTTGCGTTTTTGTGTTTTTATTTTGACTAAAAAAGTGAAATTGGTAAGAGATAGTGAGTAAGGAGTTTTCACTCCTGAGACGTATCTCAAACCATTTTTTTGGAACAAGTTAATTTTTGTTTATTTCCTTTTGAATTAGTTAATTTGTAAAGTCTCCATAATACTGACTTAAATGAATCTTCATATGCTCAGTTAGCAGGTATTATCAACATGCATAGTAACATACGGACATGAGCTGTAATTGAAAAGTTTGTAATATTCAGTGCTCTAGTTTAATTGGAGGAAGCATCTAAAAAAGAAATGGAGTAAAAAAAAAAGTTTGAGGTCCGAGTTATTAAGTCTGTAAGGGTGTTTTAACACCTAGTGTCCTAAAACCAACTGGTTTGGGAGTCATTGGCCCAAAGCTCGCTACATGTATCAAGGATGTTGAAAAAATATATATATCTGAAGTCTGAGTAATTAAGTCCGTAGGGGTGTCTTAACACCTGGTGCCCTAAAGCCAACTGGTTTGGGAGCCACCGACCCACACTCGCTACATAGACGGAAGGTATTGTATATAAATAAAAAAAAATCAAAATCAAGAAAAATCAAAGAAAAATCAGAAAAATCAGAAAAATTATTCCATTGCTACAAAAAGGTGTGAATTCTGATAAAACTTTAGGAAAAAAATATTACTCTCTTATCAATTGCACTTATAACCGTTGTGGGAAACAATGAGTTGTTTAATATTTTGTTGGCTGTGTATATGGAGAATGGTAAATATAATCGGAGAATTTACTTATTCAGTAATTTAGAAATCAAGAAATAACTAGTAACTTGGAGTAGAAGTTTCACCTGATTAGTCACTAACTTCTTTATTCTCTTTTCTCTTGTCTTTTTCCTTTTGTGTGCATTAGTTTTATTATCTTTTTACTTTTATAAAATGTTTGTGGGTATCGTTGCTGTAAGCCCTCACGAGACTATAACTCGTCTCTTGGACAGTTATTACCCATATCGCGTCACTATTTGTACAGATCATGGTGTTGTTGTACAAATTAACTATGTGACAAAGGAAATTGCTCTGTTATCATTTTTGATTAGATCACCAAGATGTATAAATGATAGGAGGTCTTATGATTAGTTCATGGATTGAGATGATATGAGAACAGTATCATTCCACGAAGGTTTAATCATTAAATATCCCTAGTCGTAGTATTATCGAGATTGGACATCGATAATGCGGAATAGACTAGTATTACACTTGTGCGCGTTGTGAGGGCATAAAGACATAGTTCTCATATATTTGGGTATAGGATACTCATGCAAGTGTAGTAGAGGTTGTGTTGTGTTTTACCGATGGTACGGAAAACAGCTTCGCTCTGGATAGACCCCTCGGAATTCCATTGGTGGTATGACTATGTGTCTATGGAAGTCCGAAATCAGGGTAGGTGTATTTGGTCTTAACCTGAGACTTGCACCGCTAATACTTACGACAATAATATGCTTTGGTTTTTAGGTCGTCCAGGGCTTTAACAGTTCTGTGTACGCCTCTTCTGGGTATATTGAGAATCGTAGTATGTTGGGTGTGATGTCGAGACAGAAGTATCACTCCAGTCATAGTGGAGATGATGGTCACGTAGGATACAAAACTCTTTCTCTTATATGCTGCAGCTATCGGGATAAAATGACTAGGTCATGTTATCCGATTATAGAGACTAGTTACCAGAGATCCGATATGTGCTTCGTACGGGGCAGACACAATTCCAGCCCCCCCAGGCTTAGCACGTGACATCCGATACCGGATCGAAATACGCAATACTACGTATACTACGCCTGATATAGATCACTTTTCTTGTAAGCATGTTTCTGGAGATTGGGTAGGCATGACGCTTTGCTAGAAGCCAACCTTGTCTTGTAAATCGGTACAAAGTAGTACGAGGTACTTACGTGTTCAGATAGTCCGACGACCGAATTACTACCAACATATCCGGGGATCTCATGGGTCACTTCCGAAGATTCACCGATGACGTATGACTTGCACTTTATTAATCTGGGATTAATTAGATGAGAGAGAAAATTAATCTGTGATTAATTACAGAGATATTTTATCTGGGATAAATCATTTAAAGAGAGAGAACGATTAATTTGGAATTAATCGATAAAATAATATATTCGATATATTATACGAAATTGGATTTCGACGCGGAATTAAAATTAGGTTTTAATTCGGGCGAACGAGTTAATTTAGAATTAATTCGTTAGCGAAGTGAATAGTAATTTTGCTAGGGAAAGTTATTTAATTAAATTAGATTTAATTTCGTCGCAATGGAAAATTCGTTAATTTGGAATTAGCGAACCCGAGCCCGGGATTGTTTGCGAGCGCATTCACATTTCAAATTCAAGTGCGGCACGCAAGTCAAATCAAGCGTCAAATCACTAGTCACATCAAACGTCAAATCATTAGTCACTTTGAGTGATGTGACAACTTGTCACTTGATTGATTGAGTGATGTGAATAGTAGATTGAAGTTGTTGGAAAGCTTTTTGAAAGCTTGAATGACATATATTGTTATTTTAATTATTTGTATATGTTTTTTTTTGATTTTTGAAATTAAAATAAGTGTATTAGATCACTTAAACATATTACAACCAAAAACAACTTTCTCTCTTCACTTTCACTTTCTCTTCCTCTCTCTCACGCCCACAAAGGTCAGAATTTCTCTATTCTGTTTCAGCTCACTGCCGAGAATAGAG
Source organism: Zanthoxylum bungeanum (assembly GCA_019454045.1). NCBI lineage: Eukaryota > Viridiplantae > Streptophyta > Magnoliopsida > Sapindales > Rutaceae > Zanthoxylum > Zanthoxylum bungeanum. The sequence goes on along the minus strand of SKCR01001349.1, from coordinate 105,962 downwards.
AGGATGAATGTGATGATTTTTGTGGCAAAAATCAAGAGTGCTAGCACACCATTTTGAGTTTTGCGAAGGTGATAGAGAAACCAACCCGTGAGCTTGGAATCACCACCCAAAAGCTTGGAGCTTGGACCATGGCCGAATTTGGGGACACTTTTTCAGCTCACTGCCGAGGCTTCTTGGAGGGAGAAAATAGATTTTTGTTCTTCGACGCATCGCTCAACTGATCATTGTGAGTATTCCACAACTTCCTTTGATGTATTCATATGTGTTTTATGCTTGATAATCGATCCTCGGGACTTAGAGATTTCCCAACAATGGTATCAGAGCGAATAAAAGCCTGAAACTTGATTTAGGGTTAAAATTGGGTAAAATGTGTTTGAGCATGATTTGATGAAATTAGATGATTAAGTATGCTTAAATGATGTTGAATTGAAGTTTGATTGGATCAATTTCATGAAAAATTATTTGGAACAATTTTGCCCAAATTTTAGGCTTGGCCGAGAATACTACCCTATTTTGAGGTCTTGGATTTTTTGATTTTTGATTCATTGGATGAGTTAGAATCATGTTGGGAATGTTGATTTAGAATTTAATTGGATTGAATTCTGAATCGATTTGAAAAACCCCTATATTGCCGAGACTTGTAGCATGGTTAATGGGTTTGATTTTTTGATAAATTGTGTTGGACACTAATTGTTGAATAAGAGCATGATTAGTTGTGTAAATTGGTGTTTTGGAAATATTGATTTAGTTATTTAATTATGCTATACACTTTGGTTAATTAAAGATGAAATTTGGAATTTTTGTGATTTAATTAATTGGGCTAATTTTGGAAATTGGGTTTAAAAGTTGTTATTGGGCTAATTGGGCTTGGTTGTACAAAGATTGGTTTAGGCAAATTGGTTGGATCCAATTGGGCCCAAAATCGTTTCCATAAAGTCCAAATGCGACTAATGGACCTTAATTATTTTAATTGGGCCTAATGGGCCTAAATTGATTTCTAGGCTTATGGGGTTATTCCTTGATTGGGCTTTGGTTATTGGGTTTGACCCAAGTTGACCAAAAGTCCACGCCTTAAAGAAATTAATTAAAAGCCCATTGGACTTTAATTAAATTAACGTTGGACGTTAATCGGGCTTTGAGACCCGTAACGATTAAATTTAGAATTTAAGTCGTAAAGGTTCGTTATTAAAGTGTAATATTTAATTTGGAATTAAATAGTGAATTAGTATTAAATACATATTAAATTGGATTTAATGTTGTAGTTTAATTTAATTCAAGAATTTGTACTTTGAGTACTTATTCGCAAAACGAGTTTGACTCGCGCAAAATCAAATCATTGTTTGAACATTGGATGGTCAATAATTATCAGATTAATGAATTGGATTAGATTGATTGATAACATGCTTGTGTGAATACATGGTTGCAATGCATGAATAATGTGTATCGGATGGATATTAGATGGGTGGGGCAATTTTGGAAATTGTTGTAATAAATTTAGAATTTATTAATTGGACCTGCGTGTCCAGCCTATTACCTCCTTACTCTTTGTATTTCTCTTATCACCTATTCCCCTCAATGTAAATGAGGTTTCTTTAGAAGTGTTATGTAACGGGTAGAAGCAAATACTTGTGCTAGCGGGAGAGAAGAAATTGAGAGATTTGTTCTAGGAACAATGTGTTGAGTATCCATCCGCATATCATTATTATTTAATTATATGCGCCTTATTATGTGTTTATAATGCATGTTTAAGGGTGTATGCTGATGAGACCTTAACAAAGATAATAAATTGGTTGCCAATTTGCACGCGAAAAACCCTCACAAAATATTAATCGTTTTTCCTTCCATTGAGCGATTCTTACTCAAGATCTAAGACTGGCATTGGTTTGTTGGCCAAATTCAAGGCCTTTGTCCGTCGAGGATGTGTTTGAATCATGAGAGCTTTGTTCCATATCGGTGTCTTGTCCAAGTTGTGATTTTTTGGCCAAAGTCAAGATTACTTCTTGTCCATCGACATTGATTACGAAGCTTTTCATGGTCAATAGGTTCCGCTTAACTGGGATCACTAAGTTTGTTGTGCCAAAGCCAAGGCTTAGTTGATTCAGAGGAAAAAGCTTAGGTAATATATTGGATATATTGGCATATATAAGATATATGTTTCGGACTTGGATGTCCCCCTACTGGATCTAGGAATTGGATGGGATCCAATTGATCTTAGAGATCTACCTAGTTAATTATCATACAATTTGTTGGCCAAAGTCAAGATTGTGTGTTATTTAACGAGATCCTAGCCCACTAGGAAATACGGTTTCCCGAGTACTCGACAGAGGGTTAGAGGCTCACCGAAAAATAGTGGGAGGCAAGAATTAAATTTGCAATATTCGTTTAATTACTTGCCATACGCGCTCAATCACATTATTTCGTCAAATAAATTATTTATTAGTTAGACTAATATTTAATAGTTGTTTTAAACAGTTGGATTGTATTCAAACTATTTCATTTATAGTTGATTATATAATTGGATTATAATAATCAATATATTTGATTTAATTAATTATAGTTGATTTTATAATTGGATTATAGTAATCAATATAATTGAATTTAAATTATAATAAATAGTACCTAAAATTGTTGATTAAATAGTTGGACTATTAGAATCAAGATAATTGAAAGATTGAAATTTAAAACATAATCCTAAGGAAAATGTTTTAAACGAGTTTAATTTTCAAATTGGGAATAAAATTTCAGGATGGTCCTGGAAACTAATAGGTTACTTTATTTGATAAAATAACATATTAGGCCTAAGCCCGAAGTTAAGCAAATAAGTGGAACATGATATTTGGAATATTCATGTGATGATAACTTTAGTGTTTAATCCATTATACTTGTCATATAGACTCCTTAATTTCTTGATCAGAACTAAGGATTAGATCCTTAAAGTATGATAATGAAATTGAAGGATCTTCATAGATCTATTTTTAGATCTTAAAAGTACTAAATTGCAATAGTAAACTCTTGGAGAGTTAATGGCTATACTCAATGAGTCAAAGCCAAAGTTTGCAATAAGGTAAGAAGCGCAAGGCGCATATTACTTCGACATTCTAGAAGGCCAAAGGCTTGGCCAAAGACTTCTGGAATATGAAAAAGGGCAAAGGCAATATCTTTATAATCTTCTGGGAAGATAAATGACATATCCCAAAATGTCTGCCTAAATATGGCAAACGGGATCGCGGAAGCGTGACTGCCGTTTGGACAAGGCAGACATGAAGGAATTGAAGACGAGCAAGGCTCTGACTTCAAATATGTTTGTCATAAACATGTTCACTGCTAGTATTAAAATTGGATTTTAGATACTGGAAGTGGTACATAAATATGTAATGGTGTGCAGAATCTGCTATGAGCAGGATACTGACTTCAGATGAGATTTATCTGCGAATTGAAAACGAGATGAAAGTCGATGTTTTAACCGTAGATACCTAAGTTTAGAAACTACCCTTCGGGTGTGTACTTAAATTAGGAAACTGTTAAAATGTAACTAGTTTGACTAGAAACATTATCTCTTTATCAGGGTTTAACCAGTTGCGGGTATACCTTTATATTCTAGAACACTAAAGTATTTTATTATATAAAGATGATACAAAGATAAACACATTAGATGTGAATAACAGTATTTATATTTTGAATATAAATAAATCTCAAACGTATAACATGACAAACAAATAGCTCAAACTGATTTGATCAGAAGAGACTTAAAATTGGCATTGTTGTCTAGGACACAAATAAACAAGACTTGTATATCCACACTTTCGAAGAGTGGGTACTAGGACAAATTTGATTCTATTCAAATAAAGTCTACGAATCTAGTTTATTAGGCAAAGTGCCTGTAACACTATTTACTTGGTAAAAGTGTAAATGCCACTGATCTGTTAGCCCTAGTTCATAGTGAAGCAAGTGGGCCCATATCTAGCTAGGCTAGAGGTGGATATGAATATTTCGTGACCTTCACGGATGTGGCATTGCGTTATGGTTATATGTGTTTCTTTTGAAACACAAATCGGAAACTTTTACAGTTTCGACCCGAAATAGACAAACAGATCGGCTAAAGTATTAACCGTCACGGATAGACCACGATGAAAATACTTAAGCAATAAGTTTCTCAAATACTTTAAAGAGTATAATATTCTTTTAATGAGGACTCCTCCCGGAACACGTCAGTTTGACGGTGTATCCGAACGGATAAACCGAATTTTGTTGGACATGATAAGGTTAATCATGAGTCGCTCTGAGCTACCATTTCCTTCAACGGATATGCATTAATAGTGCATAACTTATTTAGAATAAGGTTTGATAAAAATCTATTTGACAGACTTCATATTAGATATAAACAGGAAAGAAACCAGGTTTCTCATTCCTGAAGATTTGGGTATGCTAGGCATATGATTGGATGATACCAAACTAAAACCCAAATCGGATAAGTGCCTAATAATGGTTATCCTAGGGATACCAAAGTATAGTACTTATACAACTCACTAGAGAACAATGTAATTGTTGCTCGCCATGCGGTTTTCCTAAGAGGAATACCGATATGTAGTGGTAAGTGGGAGGAAAGTAAAACTCGATGAAAATCGGAGTAATACTGTTCCAGGCACCGAGTCCTTAATGGAACACAGATAGTTCATCAAGGATGAAACTATACCAGTAATCTTCGAATACACAAGAACCACGTAAGTCGGAGAGAGTCAGAAAACAACCTAGGGTATGGATTTCTGATCTCACCTCATAAAGATGTCAATCTTATTGAGGAACATCAACTGACTACGTATGAGGAAGTGATACGAGGTATCGACTCCCTATTATGGCAAAGTGCCATGATATCCGAAATGGATTCCATGTATATCAACTTCTTTTGGATACTAGTTGATGTACCGCAAGGCATTGTGCCTATTGATACTATATAAGTCTTCAAGGAAGACATACATGGAAGGCAACATACCAACGTGCAAAGCTAGGCTTGTAGCGAAAAGGTATCGTTATCAACATTGTGTCGATTACGATGAAACCTTTTACCTGTTGCCACGGTAAATCCATTTGGATAATGCTTGCTGATGCTGCATGTTTCATTTATGAAATATGGCAGCTAAACGTCAAAATCGCTTTCCTTAAACAGAAACCTTTTGGAGGATGTTTACAACATCCTGACGGTTTTGTCGTACCAAAACAAGAAAACAAGGTTTGCAGGTTATTCGATCCTTGTATGGATTGAAGCAAGCATTGCGTTCTTGGAATTATCGTTTTGATGTAATCATAATGGTGTATGATTTAATTCAAAACGAAAATGATTCTTGTGTATATAACGAGGTTAGTGGGAGCACACTGACAGTGAATGTCCTAAATAATGATAATATGTCATTTCTTGGAAATAATATTCCCATAATACAATCGATGAAAGCTTGGCTTTCGAGAAAATTCTCCGTAGAAGTCTTGGGAGAAACAACATTTATTCTAGGAATAAAGATCTACTGGGATAGATTTAAAGTTGTTAGTACTCTCCGAGAACTCGTACATTGATAAATGTACGCGACCTGGTGTCTCATACGCTTTGAGCATATGGAGTCACGATCAGGCCAATCCAAGTGATGGTCATTGGATTGATGTTAAGAACATGCTTTAGTATCTTAGAGAAACTAAGGATGCTGTCTTATACTATGGAGATGGAGAACTTGAAGTGACTGGGATCACTGTTGCAAGTTTCCAAACCGATAAAATGACTATAAGTCGTGATAACGGTACTATACAGTTTGAATAACAGAACAGTGAGTTGGAAATCTTCCAAGCAAGATACTGTTACCGAATAAACAACTAAATAGTTGATTACTGCAGCAGCAGCAATAGAAGCCTTCTGGATTGATAATAAATCTAATTAGATTAGATATAGTGCTGTTAGTAGCTTAGCTAGGCTACAGCACAGGCTAAAGAATTAATGGTCTCATCAACGATCCAGATATATACTTCGACTATTCATCATGATTCGTTCGGATCATACATCGTGGCGATGTGATGATCGTATAAATCGCATCAGATGATAATCATGAAAATCCACTGACGAAAGTCTTTTGTTTTCTCAGTAATTTGAGCTCCGTACATAGTTTGGGTGTAGGACACTCGAGTGACTGGCTATAGGCCAAGTGGGAGATTGTTGTGACGTTATGACCCATAGCATCACTATTTGTACAGATCACGGTGTTGTTGTACAAATTAACTATGTGACAAAGGAAATTGCTCTCTTATCATTTGTGATTAGATCACCAAGATGTATAAATGATAAGAGGTCCTTATGATTAGTTACTGGATTGAGATGATATGAGACAGTATCAATCCACAAAGGTTTAATCATTAAATATCCCTAGTCGTAGTATTATCAAGATTGGACATCGATAATGCCGAATAGACTAGTATTACACTTGTGCGCGTTGTGAGGGCATAACAACATAATTCTCATATATTTGGGTATAGGATACTCATGCAAGTGCAGTAGGAGGTTGTGTTTTACCGATGGTACAGAAAACAGCTTCGCTATGGATAGACCCCTCGGAATTCCATTGGAGGTATGACTATGTGTCTATGGAAGTCCGAAATCAGGGTAGGTGTATTTGGTCTTAACCTGAGACTTGCACCGCTAATACTTACGACAATCAATATGCTTTGGTTTTAGGTCGTTCAGGGCTTTAACAGATTCTGTGTACGCCTCTGCTGGGTATATTGAGAATCGTAGTGTGTTGGGTGTGATGTCGAGACGGAAGTATCACTCCAGTCATAGTGGAGATGATGGTCACGTAGGATACGGAACTCGTTCTCTTATATGCTGCAGCTATCGGGATAAAATGACTAGGTCATGTTTATCCGATTATAGAGACTAGTTACCAGAGATCCGATATGTGCTTCGTAAGGGGCAGACATAATTCCAGCCTCAGGCCTAGCACGTGACATCCGATACTGGATCGAAATACGCACTACTTCATATATTACGCCTGATATAGATCGCTTATTCCTGTAAGCATGTTTATGGAGAATTGGGTAGGCATGACACTTTGCTAGAAGCCAACATTGTCTTGTAAATCGGTACAAACGTAGTACGAGGTACTTACGTGTTCAGATAGTCCGACGATCGAATTTACTACCAACATATCCGAGGATCTCATGGGTCGCTTCCCGAAGATTAACCGATGACGTATGACTCGCACTTTATTAATCTGGGATTAATTAGATGAGAGAGAAAATTAATCTGGGATTAATTACGGAGATATTTTATCTGGGATAAAATATCATTTAAAGAGAGAGAACGATTGATTTGGAATTAATCGATAAAATAATATATTCGATATATTATACGAAATTGGATTTCGACGCGGAATTAAAATTAGATTTTAATTCGGGCGAACGAGTTAATTTAGAATTAATTTGTTAGCGACGTGAATAGTAATTTTGCTAGGCAAACTTATTTAATTAAATTAGATTTAATTTCGTCGCAACGGAAAATTCATTAATTTAGAATTAGCGAACCCGAGCCGGGGTTTATTTGCGAGCGCATTCGCATTTCGAATTCGAGTGCGGCACACAAGTCAAATCAAGCGTCAAATCGCTAGTCACATCAAGCGTCAAAATCATTAGTCACTTTGAGTGATGTGACAACTTGTCACTTGATTGATTGAGTGATGTGAATAGTAGATTGGAGTTGTTTGAAAGCTTTTTGAAAGCTTGAATGACATATATTGTTATTTTAATTATTTGTATATGTTTTATTTTGATTTTTGAAATTAAAATAAGTGTATTAGATACACTTAACATATTACAACCAAAAATAACTCTCTCTCTTCACTTTCTCTTCCTCTCTCTTACGCCCACAAAGGGCAGAATTTCTCTATTCTGTTTCAGCTCATTGCCGAGAATAGAGAGGATGAATGTGATGATTTTTGTGGCAAAAATCAAGAGTGCTAGCACACCATTTTGAGTCTTGCGAAGGTGATAGGGAAACCAACCCGTGAGCTTGGAATCACCACCCAAAAGCTTGGAGCTTGGAGCTTGGACCATGGTCGAATTTGGAGGACACTTTTTCAGCTCACTGCCGAGCCTTCTTGGAGAGAGAAAAGAGATTTTTGTTCTTCGACGCATTGCTCAACCGATCATTGTGAGTATTCCGCGACTTCCTTTGATGTATTCACATGTGTTTTATGCTTGATAATCAATCCTCGGTACTTAGAGATTTCCCAACATCGTCCACTAGGGACACCTAGGGGTTTAAAGGCTTGTTGCATATGCTAGATGCAACCGTGATCCCTACGAAAGTGGCTATGCTCAAGTAGACAGAGCCAGAGTTTACAAAAGGACAAGAAGCGCAAGATGCATCTTACTTCGACATCCCAAAAGGCCAAGGCTTAGCCGAAGGCTTCTGGGGGTTTGAAGAAAAAGGGCAAGGTTAAATCTTCACAGTCTTCTGGGAAGACAAAGAAAATATCCCAAGATATCTGCCTAAACTATGGCAAATGGGGTCACTGGAAGCGTGACTGTCGTATGGACAAGGTAGACATGAAGGAAGTGAAGACGGGCAATGCTCCGACTTCAGGTATGTTTGTTATAAACAAGACCACTGCTGGTTTTAAAATTGGATTTTAGATACCAGATGTGGTACATAAATACATGTACTGATGTGCGGAATCTGCTGATTAGCAGGAGACAGGCTTCATATGAGATCGACCTATGAGTTGGAAACGGGACGAGAGTCGCTGTTTTGGCCGTAGAAACCTAAGTTTTGGAACTGCCTTTTGGGCATGTACTTAAATTAGGAGACTGTTATAATGTATCTAGTTTGACTAGAAATATTATCTCTATATCTAGTTTAACCCGTTGCGGGTATACCTTTATATTCTAGAACACTAAATGTTTTGTTTATAAAGATGATATTGAGATAAACACATTAGATGTGAATAAAAGTATTTATATTTAGAATATAAATGAATCGCAAACATATAATATGACAAACAAAAGCTCAAACTGAAAATCTGTTGAGACTTAAAAGTAGCATTGTTGTCTGGGACACATTAACAAGACTCGTATATCCACACTTTCGAAGAGTGGATACTAGGACGAATTTGATTCTAATTTAAATGATGTCTACAAATCTAGTTTATTAGGCAAAGTGCCTAAAACACCTTTTACTTGGTAAAAGTGCAAGTGCCACCGATCTATTAGCCCTCGTTCATTGTGACGTAAGTTGGCCTTTGTATAGCTAGGCTAGAAGTGGATATGAACACTTCGTAACCTTTACAGATGTGGCATCGTGTTACGATTATGTGTATCTTATGAAACAAAAGTCAGAAACTTTTGATAAATTCAAATTGTTTCGACACAAAGTAAGAAAACAGACTGGTAAGAGTATTAAAAATATTATGGTCGGACCATAGTGTAAAAAGCTTAAACGTATGAGTTTCAAGATTACTTGAAAGAGTATAGTATTCTTTCATAGTGGACTCCTCCCGGGACACCTCAAATTGACGGTGTGTCCGATAAGAAAAATCAAACTTTGTTGGACATGTTAACGTTAATAATGAGTCGCTCTGAGCTACCAATTTCCTTATGAGGATACACATTAAACAATGCAATACTTATTTTGAATAAGATTCCATAAAAATCTGTTAGACATACTTCATATTAGATATGAACAGGAAAGAAACCGGGTTTCTCATTCCTGAAGATTTGGGGATGTTGGGCATATAATGAATGTTTGGATGATACCAAACTAGTACCCAAATCAAATAAGTGCCTATTTGTAGGTTCTCCTAGGGAAACCAAAGTATAGTACTTATACAACTCACAAGAGAACAATGTAATTGTTGCTCTCTGTGCGGTTTTCCTAAGAGGAATTCCTATATGCAGTCGAAAGTGTGAGGAAAGTAAAACTCGATGAAAATCAGAGTAATACTGTTCCAGGCACCGACTCCTTTACGGAACACGAACAATTCATCGGGGATGAAACTGTACCACAATCTTCGAATACACAAGAACCGCGCAAGTTGGAGAGAGTTAGAAAACAACCTAAGAGGTATGTGTTTCTGATCTCACCTCATATAGATATCAATCTTATTGAGGAAGACGAACTGGCTACGTATGAGGAAATGATACAAGGTATCGACTCCTTTTATGGCAAAGTGTCATGAAGTTCGAAATGGATTCCATGTATACCAACCAAGTTTGGACACTAGTTGATGTACCGGAAGGCATTGTGCCTATTGGTACTAAATGTGTCTTCAAGAAAGACAAATATGGATGGCAACATATAAATGTACATAGCTAGGCTTGTACAGAAAGGGTATCGTCAACGACATAGTGTCGACTACGACGAAACCTTTTACCCATTGCCATGTTTAAATCCATTCGGATAATGCTTGCAAGTGCAGCATATTTCATTTATGAAATATGGCAGCTGGATGCCAAATCCACTTTCCTTCACGGAAAACTTTTGGAGGATGTTTACAACATCCTGACGATTTTTTTGTGCCGAAACATGCAAACAAGGTTTTCAAGTTAAATCGATCCATTTATGGATTGAAGCAAGCATAGCGTTCTTGGAACCATCGTTTTGATGTAATCATAATGGTATATGATTTAATTCAAAACGAATATGATTCTTTTGTATATAAGAAGGTTAGTGGAAGCGCACTGAAAATGATTGTCCTATACATTGATGATATATTTCTTCTTAGGAATAACATTCCCATAATATAATCGGTGAAAACTTGGCTTTCATTAAAATTCTCCATGGAATACCTAGGAGAATCATACTTTATTCTAGGAATAGAGATCTACCAGAATAGATCTAGAAAGCTGCTGACAACCCTCCCAGAGTTCGTACATTTTTGAAATGTATGTGACCTGATGTCTCATATGCTTTGAGCATATATAGACGCTATAAGGCCAATCCAGGTGATGGTCACTGGATCGATCTGAAGAACATCCTTGAGTATCTTGGACGAACTAAGGATGCTTTCTGGAAATATGGAGAAAGGATAACTTGAGGTGACTAGATTCACTGCTGTAATTTTCCTAACCGACAAAGATGACTTTAAGTCGCAATAAGGGTACATATATCATTTGAATAACGGAACATTGAGCTGGAAATCTTATAAGCAAGATACTGTTGCCGAATAAACAACAAGAGCGGAACATTGCTGCAGCTGAGGCAGCAATAGAAGCATTTTGGATCTATATAATCCTAATTGGATTAGGTACAGTTCTGTTAGCAGCTGAACTAGGCTACAATACAGGCTAAAGAATTACGGTCTCATCAATGATCCAAGTATGTACTTCAACTGATTCATCTGATTCGATAGATCATACATCGTGGCGATGTGATGATCGAATAAAACTCATCAGATGATAACATTACAAATCCACTGACGAAAGCTGTTTCTCAGCAGTAATTTGAGCAACCCGTACATAGTCAGGTGTTAGACACTTGAGTGATTGGGTATAGGCCAAGTGGGAGATTGTTGGACAATTATGACCCATAACATCACTATTTGTACAGAACTTGGTGTTGTTGTACAAATTAACTATGTGACAAAGGAAATTGCTCTTTTATCATTTGTAATTGGATTACCGGGATATATAAATGATAAAAGTCCATATGATTAGTACCAGATTAATAAGATATGAGACAATATTAATCCACGTAAGGTTTAATCATTAAATATCCCTAGTCGTAGTATTATCGAGACTGGACATTGATAATGCAGAATAGACTAGTATTACACTTGTGCGTGTTATGGAAGTGTAACGACATAGTTCTCATATATTTGGGTATTGGATACTGATGAGCGGAAAATATATCAATATTTACCGCCCCTTTAACTTAATATTTTGTTTAGTTTCTCGGGTTTGATGAACGTTTTGACGTGTTTTAGTTTATTTTGCAGATAAAATAATATTGGGACACAATGAAATCATTTAGGACGAAATGTGGGTCAAATAAGGGCAAAATTTGGACTTGACATATTAATTTTGGAGATTGGAAACTTGAAAGGGCGTTTTAACGAAGTGCAGTTTTGGAAATTTCAGTTTTGCGCATCTGTCGTAATTTGGGCATAACGTTTTACTCCAATATTGGATTGAGCTGATTCAAGTTCCAGATTAAAGAAGACCCAAAGATCTACAACTTTGAAAGAAAAAATAATTTCGAATTCTGAAGATTTCATGCCCGACATTAATGAACCATCCAGAAGTGTGTTGTGTGTAATTATTAAAGTCATTTTCAATCATTTTCAAAGCAAAAAATAAATTAATAAATAAATAATAAAAATTATCAAATCACCACCAAACATGATAAGCAATTAGTGGAGCAATTAATAATGGATTTGGTGGATGATTTGATGGGTGTAAAATTTTACATATAAATACCAAGCCATTTCACTTGTAAATTCATACTTTCTTCTAAGGAATTCCTTAAGAATACTAAGAAGATTGTATCTTGTTTGTTTATTTACAGCTTTCAGTAATTAATTTCCGCTTTCACACTTTCTTTTATTTACTTTTCAGTTTTTACTTTCCACAATTTACTTTTACGCACATTACTTTTCTTTTTTTAATTTTCAGTTTTTACTTTTCAGTAATGAGGAGGTAACTCCCCTTTGCTGGGTTAAAAGGTAAAACTTTTATTACTAATATTTAGATTAATCTCCCTTAATTATAATATATAAACTAGTTAAAATCTGACTTAACGAGGATACCGCCATATTGGTCGGTTGGTAATTATTTAAATTGGTTTTAACCTGACTAAACTGGATACCGCCTGATTGGTCGGTTGGTAATTAATTATTAATTTGACTTAATCTAGATACCGCCTATTTGGCTGGTTGGTAATTATCATGCAAAGTTAATATATTATATTAAGGGAGATATCTAAAATAGAAGTAATAAAAGTATATCCTTTTACCTCAACATTTTCTTTTATTGTACTTTTACTTTATTTACTTTTCAGCAATTTACTTTCAGCATTTACTTTTCAGCAATTTACTTTCAGCATTTACTTTTCAGTAATTACTTTCAGCATTTACTTTTTAGCGTTTAATTTTTAGTATTTGATTTCAGCATTTACTTTCCGTCATTAAATTTTCAGCAATTTACTTTTCAACATTTTACTTTATGTCTTTTATTTTATTTAAGTTTTTACTAGCTCTAGTTATGTGTCGTAACTAAGTTATCTGGGGTTGTGATGAATTCTAATATCACCACTTTATAAGGGGTTATTTTATAGTTTGGGTAATTTAAAGGTTTACTTATTAAGTCTTAAGCTTAATGCTTCTTGTTGTCTGATCACCAATAAGATTGATGTGGTAAATCTAAAATAAACTTGACAAAGGAATTTTAGGTTTCAGCCTTAGACTTAATAGCCCACGATCTTCCTTGAGGATAGATAACCCTTTAATAGATTTCCATACAGGATAGACATATACCTGTCGGGCAGGGGTAGCCATAATTGGAACCTAAACTTAATGAATCCAGATAATTTGGTTGACATAGACATATGGTTCAATTGGGTTAAACTGGGCATTTGCGTCTAACCATCGACAGAGGCTTTCGCATAATTTCGTGTTCCAGGTTAGTAAACCAATTTATTACACAAACATAAAATAATCACTTCATCTTTTAAAAGATACTAGAAAGATTCACAACCCTAGATCTTTGAGTCTTTTGTTAATTTCCTTAGTATTTTCTTTTGTTTATTTTATTTATTTTAATTAAGGAAAACCACATTCAACCAACCAATCAAACAATCATTCTCTTCTCCATTTAATTAGATATTTGTAAATAAATATATTCAACAATTAATAACAACAGTAGGAATAAAGTCCTCGTGGGATCGATATTTTTATACTACTTGAACGATACGTGCGCTTGCATTATACGTGTGTGTTTACACCGGTCAGATACTCATGCAAGTGTAATAGGAGGTTCTGTTTACCGATGGTATGGAAATAGCTTCGCTCTGGATAGACCCCTCGGAATCCCATTGGTAGTATGACTATGTGTCTATGGGAGTCCGAATCAGGGTAGGTTTATTTGGTCTTAACCTGAGACTTGCATCGCTAATACTTGCGACAATCAGTATACTTTGGTTTTGGTCGTCCGGGGCTTTAACAGGTTCTGTGTACGCCTCTTCTGGGTATATTGAGAATCGTAGTGTATTGGATGTGATGTCAAGATGGAAGTATCACTTCAGTCATATGGAGATGATGATCACGCTGGATACGGAATTGGTACTCTTGTATGCTGCAGCTATCGGATAATATGACAAGGTCATGATTATCTGATTATAGAGACTAGTTACCAGTGATCCGATAGATGCTTCGTACGGGGTAGACACAATTCCAGCCCCAGGCCTAGCATGTAACATTCGATACGCAATACTACATATGCTACGCCTAACAAAGATTACATATTCCTTTAAAGAATATTTCTGGTGAATTGGGAAGGCACAGTGCTTTGCTAGAACCAACCATGTCTTGTAAATCGGTGAGAACGTGGTATCGGGTATACACGTATTCAGATAGTCCGATGACCGTATTTACTGCCAACATATCCAGGGATCTCTTGGGCCGCTTCCCGAAGATTTACCGTTGAGATTTGACTCGAACAGAAAATTAATCTAGGATTAATTAAGAGAGAGAAAATTAATATGGGATTAATTACGGCAATAAATTAATCTGGGATTAATTAAAAGAGAAAGAATTAATCTGGGATTAATTGCGTCGAGAATTTATCTGGGATTAAATTCGTCGAGATGAGAGAACACGATTAATTTAGAATTAATCGGTAAAATAAATTTAATAGTTAAATTGGATTTTTCTATTTAATTTATTTAATTGGGCTAAAATAATATATTAGATATATTAAATGAAATCAGATTTCAAAGCGAAATTAAAATTAGATTTTAATTCAAGCTAACGAATTAATTTAGAATTAATTCGTAAGCGACTTACATAATAATTTTGCGAGGCACAATTATTTAATTAAATTGGATTTAATTATGTCGCGAAGGAAAATTCATTTAATCGGAATAAGCGAACCCGAGCCCGATGTGTGTTGAGCGAACCGCTTGAATTTTGAATTTAATGTGGGGCCCACCAACTTACATCACTAGTCACCTTTTTGGTGATGGAAGTGGTTGGGAGCTTAAAGCTAACTTGTCCAACACACTTTGTAATTACTTTTTGGAAAAATATATACACTTTTTGGAACAGGAATTTGGTAATTGTTTTTTGGAAAAACAAAACACAAAGTCTTCATCTATCTCCCATTTCTCTATAGCCGAAACTTTACTCCTTGGAGGAGAAAATTTTTCTTTCAATTTATTCCAAGCTAGCACTTACAAGGAGTGAATCAAGGTGATAGGGAAACTCACCCGAGAGTTTGGAACTCGATTTCAAGCTCCGAAGCTTCCAACACATCCAACAAAGAAGGAATTTTTGAAATCTCCTCAACCAATCAATGTGAGTATTCCGCAACTCTCTTGATAATTCACACACGAATCACTGTTAGACGATCTTGGCATGTTCTAGGAACACTTACAAAAGAAAGGTCAATTCAAGCGTGGTTATAAGCTTTGGAAAAGGAAAAAATAACAAATAATTCAACAAATGTAGTTGAGAAAAATACCTTTGAAATATGGGCAATCGTGACAGATTTGCACATTGGCATGGTAGTAGAATCACATATGACATCAACAACAATATCAAAAGATTGGTGGTTTGATTCAGGAGCCATAATGCATGTATGCAATGATAGGTCTTAATTCAAACAATATGAAGATTTAAATGAGGAACACAAGGTTTTAATGAGGAATAATGATTCAACTAAAGTCCTTAGAAATTACTTCACAAAAGGTCCTCGGAAATGGAAGTGTAGAACTTCAGTTTACCTCCAGCAAGAAATTAATTCTGGTCAATATTTTACATGTACCAAAAATTGGGAAAAATCTAGTGTCTACTAATTTACTACGTAAGAGAGGTATATATGCTACATTAGATTTGAACAAGTTAGTCATGTCCAATAATGAAGACTTTATTGGGAAAAAGGTATTCTTATTAGGGGGATATTTAAGTTAAGTGTTTGTAATGCTATGATTGATAATAATAAAACACATGTTTCTATTTATATGTTTGATTCTTTTATTTTTATGGCATAATCGTTTAGCATATGTTAATTTTAGGTCATTAAAATACATGACTAGACACAAGTTAATTACAATAAATGATAAAGTAAAAGAAAAATATGAAATTTGTGTACAAGCTAAAATAACTAAGAAACCTGTTCCAAAAAAATAAGTAAAAATACCTTTGTTTTGGAATTGATGCACTCATATATTTTTGAATTGAATGTCATGATAACTAGAAGAGGAAATAAGTATTTTATCACTTTTATAGATGATGTCTCTAGGTACATTTATATTTATTTAATAAAAGGAAAAATTGAATCATTTAATATGTTTCAACTCTTTAAATATGAGGTTGAAAATCAAAAGGTGCAAAGAATAAAATCTCCATGGAATGATAGAGGTGGTGAATATTTTGATAATGAATTTATTGATTTTTGAGAAAGTAGTGGAATTATTCACCAAACAAGTACTTTATATACACCATAACAAAATGATTTGGCTGAAGGGAAGAATATGACCTTGGTTGAAATGGTTAATGTCATGTTGTTAAATGCTAAACTACCTTTCAATTTGTGGGGAGATGCTTTACTTGTAGCATGTCATGTACACAATAGAATACATTTTAAGAAATTAAAATTATCTCCATATGAAATTTGGAATAATAAGAAGCCTAATCTTGGATACATACGGGTATAGGTAGTTTAGCTTATTATAAGGTTCTAGAACCTAAAAAGACCAAGTTATGACCAAGAACCTTAAAAAGTGTGTTTGTTAGATATGCCCATCATCTAAAAGCCCATTGGTTATTAGATTTATAATATAATGTAATTGTTGAATCTAAAGATGTTGAATTCTTTGAGGATCAGTTATCATGTGACAAATCTACAGAAACTTCTAAATAAACACAAAAGTTAAACAATGATAAAAGTGATGAACAAGGTTTATTGAACAAAATGATGGAAAGAATAATTCCTAATGAACCTCGAATAAGTCAAAGACCTATGAAATTAAAGAAATTAGATCCTGATTTTATATATTCTCAAGATGTTGTCTTCTTCGTTGAAGGCAATAGGGAAAATATAAAAAATGAGTACTCATGTATGATTTGAAATTTTTTTTGAAGAAGTAATGTCTTCAAGAGATGTTGCATTCGAAAAAGAGTTGATTAATGATGAGATGGATTCTTTTATGGCCAATAGAACTTGGATTATAGTAGATTTTCCTCCAAGATCTAAATCTATTGGATATAAATGGGTATTTAAGAGGAAATGTAATACTGATGGATCTATTCAAACCTTTAAAGTTAGGCTTGTGGCTAAATGATTGAAGCAAAAAAAAAGTATAGACTATTTTGATACATATACACCAGTAGCTAGAATAACTTCTATAAGAGTATTGATAACTTTAATTTCTATATATGATTTACATGTACATCAAATGAATATTAAGACTTTATTTTTAAATGGAGATCTTGATGAGAACGTGTACATGAACAACCTTAGGGTATTGTACTTCCTGGGAATGAAAAGAAAGTTTGTGTGCTGAAGAAGTCACTATATGACTTAAATCAATCACCCAAATAATGACATGAAGAATTTGATGAAATTATTCTTGGAGATGACTTTCAACATAATGGTGCCGATAAGTGTGTATACACCAAATTCACAAAGGAATTTTTAGTTATACTTTGTTTATATATCGATGACATGCTTATCATAAGTATAAGTATGATAGGAGTTGACACTACTAAGAAATATCTTTCCTCAAAGTTTAAGATGGAAGACTTAAATAAGGTAGATACAAAAGAGAGATGGAGCGCACATGAGACAAAATACAACACTGAAAAAACAGGGTATATATACTTGTAGGAGCGGAGTGGGATTTACCGCTATGTCTATGACGTCGGCAACCACTATACTGTTGGGCTCGTAGCCTGTATAGTGTATGGATATCCCCACGAGGGGAATAACCAGAGAATAAGGGAGTCGCCATCTAGTATGATACATTGGGAATTATTTAAGGTCGCATTACACCCATTGTAAGGTCCGAATGACCGGCGTAAACACACACGTATAACGCAAGCGCACGTATCATTCAAGTAGTATAAAAATATCGATCCCACGAGGACTTAAATCCTACTGTTGTTATTAATTATTGATACTATTTATTTACAAGTATCTAATTATAGGGAGAAGGGAATTGATTATTTTTGGTTGGTTGAATGTGGTTTTGCAAAATAAAATAAAAACAGACTCAAAAGAAAATACTAAGGAAAATAAAAGAAAAGACTCAAGGATCTAGGGTTGCGACTCCACACAATATTATTATAAAGATGAATTGATTTTCTTATTTATGTATAATAAATCAATTTGTTAACCTGGAACACGAAGATATGCAAAAGCCTCTTCCGATGGTCAGACGCAAATACCCAGTATAACCCAATTGAACCATATTCCTATGTCAACCAAATTACCTGGATTCATTAAGACCAAGTTCCAATTATGGCTACCCCCGCCCGACAGGTATATGTCTATCCTGTAAAGAAATCTATTAAAGGGTTATCCATCCTCAAGGAAGATCGTGGGCTATTGAATATAAGGCTGAAACCTAAAATCCCTATGTCTAGTTCATTTTAAGTTTATCATATCAATCTTATTGGTGATCAGACAACAAGAAGCATTAAGCTTAAGACTCAATAAACAAACTAAAGAATTACCTATAAAAAGAAAATCAATTATTAAGTGTGAATATTGTGTTTCATCACTTCCCTAGAATGTGCTGGGGTTAGAGGATCCACATTTAATATTTCTTATCTATGAATCTCACTCATTATAATATATAAATTATTTTTTGTTCTGCTTTCTCAGGAATTAATAATGTTAAATAATTAAAACCAGCCATATAGGCGGTAATCCATTTAGTCCAACTACACCAGCCATATAGACGGTAATTATCTGTCACATAAAGACCAGCCATATAGGCGGTAAAGTAATTTATATTTAACCAGACCATATAGGCGGTAATAAAGTCTGACATTAATTAATCCGGTTAAATTATAATTTATAAATTATAATTAAGTGAGATTTACCTAGATAATTATATTAAAGGTTTCACCTTTTACCCCAGCGGAAATTTAACTACAAAACATAAAAGAAAAGAGAAGAAGAAGAAGAACTACTATTATTACTGAAAATTAAAATACATAAATTAAATATTATTTTTATTTACAAAAACTAGATGCAATCCTCTAAAAATAGGGAAAAGCTCCCAAGGAAAGCACGAGGAAAACTGAATACTGAAGGCCTCAATTTATAGGCAAAATTAGGCATCGGGCGTCGCGACGTGGAACCCCTTAGAGTCGCGCCGCCCAAACAGTAACTCGGTCTACGCGGCTTTGACCACGAGTGTTGCCGGCACCATGAGAGAGTGCCACGTGTCGCGCTGTGAGTGGCTGGGCATTCGGTCTAATAGAAAGGCGACACGTGGCAGCATGTGATTCGTCAATAATTCGGTCCAATGAGAGCTCGACACGTGGCAGGATGTGATTTGCTGAATATTCGGTCCAATAGGAGCTTGACACGTGGCACGCACTTTGAATCGGTCTGATGGAGTTTCAACACGTGGCAGCCGGCGCACGTTAGCTGATCTTCTGTGATGATGAAACGTGGCACGACGTACGTTAGCAAGGTCGGCGCACGTTAGCATGACCGGCTCACTTTAGGCGTCGCGACACTTAGGGTCTTGGCGTCGCGACGCTGACAAATTACAAAATTGCCCTTTTGTCATTTTTCCTCTATTTTGGCCCCAAATTGCTTCAAATGCTTCCCAAACTTTATTTATCTGCAAAACAACACAAAACACATCAAAATGTTCACAAAACCCGAGAAACTATACAAAATATTAGGTTAAATGAGTGAGAAATAGTGATATAAATACCACTCATCACCGACCTTAAACCTGTTTGGGTTTGGAATGATACCTTAGTGATGCTAATATAATATATACACTTAAAATATGTATCTCTATATCTTATAATGCAAGAGCATATAAAACAGTTTATATAACACATAATAGTGCAAACATGAATAGAAAAATAGTAAATAAAGCACATAATGGTCTCTACATTATTACAACATTGATAAAAATGATAATAAAAAAAATTTGGGCAAGCATCACATGGGTCTGGCCTTGGAGAAGCCAGCTGGATACACACATGAAGCATTTATGTCCGACCAGACTTGGAAGAAGTCTGGCAGGATATGCGTTGGGGTCAGGAGCCCATAATCATGTTCAAGACCAAAGCAATAAATAATATAACCATTATACGATAAGACAATAAAATAAACACAGAAACATGCATAAGATAATAAACAAATAACAAAAAGGTAGAGGAATGCATGCAACTACAGATTCATATATCAAACAGTAACCATAATAACAATGCAATGACATACCAATGACTAGGGAGAAAAATAACAACAGTAAAGTCATGTATGCACAAAGACAATATATGCCCCTCATCGGCTTAGCCTCGGAGAGATCAGGCCGGACATAAGAGTCTGGCCGGATGTACTTCGTAAACTAGAAATGTAGAAACACATGTCAATGATAACAAGTATAATAAGCAAGCATTCTGGATGTAACAGTAATGACATAGCAATCCCCTAATGGTACATGAAGTTATATCCTGAGTGCAAACAATATTACCATCGATTCGGAATCAGATATGGAACTTACATTCGGATTTCCATCCTATATACCATGGGATCACATGATCGAATATACAATAGGTCCATCCGGATATATGACAAATCTGGCTCAACATTCCTAACAAATCAAGCAATGAACAGAGCATGCATAATACAACTAAACATATAAGATTATGAAAAAGAACAATAAATATAATGACTGAACACAGCTAAGATAATAAGAAGTAGTTGCATATATATAACAGTGTATATGTGCATATCCTTCCGGCCTGGCTTCAGAGAAGCCTGACCGGATGTGTTAACTACGTGCCAAATATATGCTTAGTGATATGTTGGACCGACTGGAGATATTTTAAAAAATCAGAAGCTAAACAGATTGTAATAAATAGGAGGGTGCCCTCAGGTCGTACCTTTTACTGGAGTTTGGCTCAGAAATGAGCTTGTGAATGTTGGATCATTGCTTGGTTGTTGCTGAAGGGAATGGAAATTCAAGGATTCCACTGATTTTTCCTCTCACAAATGTTCACTTCAAAGTCTCAAGATTTATGTTTTGCAAGGTTTCGGTAGCCGATTACTTCATTTTTGTGTGATGGGTTCCAAGATAATAAGAAGTAGTTGCATATATATAATAGTGTATATGTGCATAC
Source organism: Zanthoxylum bungeanum (assembly GCA_019454045.1). Lineage (NCBI taxonomy): Eukaryota > Viridiplantae > Streptophyta > Magnoliopsida > Sapindales > Rutaceae > Zanthoxylum > Zanthoxylum bungeanum. The sequence goes on along the minus strand of SKCR01001349.1, from coordinate 84,402 downwards.
CCTTCCGGCCTGGCTTCAGAGAAGCCCAATCGGATGTGTTAACTACGTACCGAATATGTGCTTAGTGATGTGCAGAGCCGACCGAAGAAACTATAAAAAATAGATGCTAAACAGATTGTAATAAATCGGAGGGTTCCCTCAAGTCATACCCTTTACTGGTGTTTGCCTCAGAAATGAGCCTGTGAATGTTGGATTGTTGCTTGGTTTTTGCTGAAGGGAATGGAACTTCAATGATTCCACTGATTTTTCCTCTCACAAATGTTCATTTCCAAGTCCTAAAATTTTTGTTTTGAAGGGGTTTTGGTAGCTGATTACTTCATTTTTGTGTGAAGGGGGGACCCAATTTTTATAGCAAAAGATGGGAGGCTAGGAATGAAATGAGTGGACATAATCCTTTTTATTCTTCTAATGATTACCAATCTGCCGTGTCAGTTACAACTCAAGACACATCTGGTCAGATATATATTTTAGGACATATACCCGGTCAGACATATCATGCCCGTAATTTCAGTAGCTGAAGATATTCATGATAAATGATAACTCAATATATATCCGGCCACATATGCAATTCAAATTATATATCCGACTGGATAGATGCTCGAGTCCAGTCTTCACTTTTAAAAATCAGTCCAGGCATTGACCAAATGCAATCGAGATTTTGACAAGTCGAATGGTAAACTCCGATCTCTACCGTAGAAGGCCAAAAACTCAGAAGAAGACTGAAAGAAGAAGGTTATGGAGCTGGAGGTTGCTTTGGAGGCAGCCAAGGTGGAGTTTGCTGCCAAAGATAAAGAGTTGGATGAGGAAAAGAAGAAGTCTACTTCTTATTTGGACAGATTCACCACAGTTGCAGAAGAGGCTATGCTAAAGGTTCGTCTCAACCTAATAAAGGACTATATTATTGGTGGAGACTCGATGTGGCAGCCTGAGGAATGAATTCGAGAATATGAGGAGGAGGTAGAGGAGACGGCTGAGGGTGATCTATTAGTCGTATCATCGTCTGATAAAGGTTTTGAAACTGAGGGAGGAGCCTCATTGGTTGATGCAGTGCCACCGACTGAGGAGCATGATCGGCTGATTGATTCCCCTATTGACGGCTGATCTTGTACTCTTTTTGTTTTCTTCTTTTGTACTGATGGCTCCGTTAGTGGTTATTATTTTTAAATTTCTAATGATATTAATGAAATGGATTTGGTCATTTTTTTTAATTATCTGCCTCTACTCCCTGTTTCATGTTTGAGTGAATATTCTGTTGGTTATGAGGTTGGACCACAGAGGCCAGTTGAAGGACTTGATCCAGTCATCTTCAAGAGAAGGTTTAGTTTACCAAGTTGATTGGCTTTGATAGGCTGGGATGTTTGAGCTAGTTGAAGGTCGTAAGGCAAGTTTTTTGGCTGGTGTCTTTATTGCCATATGTCTTTAATAAGAAATTGAGAAAATATGTTTTAAAAACCATAATCCCCCGACTGTTGTGAGATCATGGAAAAAGATAACACATTACATTTATTGATTGAATAAGAATTTACAATGCTAGACTTAACGGATTACCACCCAAGAAATAATATATGTCTATCCCTTAGTCAATGAGTATGCAAAGTTTGTTTGCTTGTTTATTAATGTTGGGGCAATGGTGGGACCCCTAGGGTCAGATCAGTGCCCCACGTAGCGGAAGTGGGTCTAACCTATGAATATCAAGCATATGTATATTTCTAAATAATTTAATGGAATACTATATTCTATTACAAGTGTATAGGAAAAAATCAGTGTTGAATCGTAGTCCGGAAATTAAAAAACGGACAAATATATGTTTCAGCTCACGCGTGCACGACGCGCCCGCACTGTAAGCCCGCTGACACAAATTTTTTATTTTTTATTTTCATTTTCTTGATTTCCATCAGCTTTCTTTCAAGAGAGCTGATGAAATTTGGGATTTTCACCCTAATTCTTTCTAACCTTCCCTAAACACTTTCAAACACCCCAAAATTTAATTTTAATATCAAAACTAACATCAATACATCTTATAGAATAAAATCATATTTTTTTTAAATATAAAATATTTTTACAAAACCTAAATTTATTTTAAATACGTATATGCGTAAATTTTTGATCCCTAGACACAAAACAAAATAGAATCCCACATTAAGTGACTCATTAACAATTCTATGTCTCTCAAAGGTGGTGATGAGCGGAAAATATATCACTATTTCCCGCCCATTTTACTTAATATTTTGTATAGTTTCTTGAGTTTTATGAATATTTTGATGTGTTTTGTGTATTTTGTAGATAAATAAGGTTTCAGGACTCACTAGAATCAAATCGGGGCCAAAACAGCAAAAACGGAGCAAAAAGGGCAAAATTGGAATTATATTTCGCGATGCGCAACACTTCTGCGTCGTGACCGCTAACATGCGCCAGACATATGTCAAAATCAGAGAAAGCTTGCTATCATTCGCACTTGCTAATATGCGCCGGCCACGTGTCAACATCACAACAATTATGCTGTGTTACGCCGGACACGTGTCATCATCTCAATGCTGCCGACACTACACGTCATTCCTTACTTCAGCATCGTGACGCACACAACTTCATGCGTCGCGATGTCGAACCAATAATTCAGCTGCCGACGAAAATATGTACACGTATCAGCATCTCAGGAAGCCTTGGACAGGTGTCACAAATCAACCGCGTGTCGTGACGCGCAAGGTTGCACGCATCGCGACGTGTGGCACCAAGATTTGCCTATAAATTTTGGCCGATTTCATTTGCAAAATCATACATTCCTGAAGTTCCTCATAGGGGATTAATGATTGTATCTTGTTTTTTAGTTTTAGTTATTTTAATTATATATTTTTATTTTTAGTAGTAGTAGTAATACTTTCATAAGGTTCTGAATAAGGATTTAAGGATTTTATTTTTATTTATTTAATTTTAGTACTTTTAATTATGCACTTTTATTTCCAGTAATAGTATTAGTTTATTTACTTTTTATTTCTTTTATGTTTAGTTGTTAATTTTCTGCGGGGGAATGGTGAAACTTTTATTATTATAATTTAGATTAATCTTCCTTAAATTATAATATATAAATTATCTTAAAACCTGACTTAATTGGATACCACCTTTATGATAAGTTAGACTTAATTAAATTGATTTTAACCTGACTAAACTGGATACCTCCTTTATGATCGGTTGGAATTAATTCAAAATCTAACTTAATCAGGATACCGCTTATATGGTTAGTTTGTAATATCATGCAAATTTATATATTATAATAAGGGAGATTTCTAAATTAGAAATGGTAAAATTGGATCCCCTAACCCCATCATTTTATTTTTATTCCAGGGAAGTGATGAAACACAATATTCTCATGCTTAATAATTGATTTAATTATATTACGTTTAATACTTTAGTTTGTTTATTGATTCTTAAGCTTAATGCTTCTTGTTGCCTGATCACCAATAAGATTGATGTGGTAAACTTAAAATGAACTTGGAAAAGGGATTTTAGGTTTCAGCCTTAGATTCAATAGTTCTTGATCTCACCTTAGGGCGTGGTGACCCTTAGGTAGATTTCCTTCTAGGATAGACATATACCTGTCGGGCGGGGGTTGCCATAATTGGAACTGTAACTTAATGAATTCAGATAACATGGTTAACATAGACATATGATTAATTGGGTGTTTGCATCTGACCATCGAAGAAGGCTTTTTCATATCTTTGTGTTCCAGGTTAACAAACTGATTTATTACACATATTTAAAAAAATCAATTCATCATTAGAATAATATTGCCTTGAATCACAACCCTAGATGTTTGTGTTTGTTGTTTATTTTCCTTAGTATTTTCTTTTGTGTATTTATTTATTTAGCAATCCACATTCAACCAATAAATCTAGCAATCATTCCATTCTCTTCCCTGTTAGATACCTGTAAATAAATAGAATCAATAATTAATAACAATAATAGAAATTAAGTCCTCGTGGGATCTATATTTTTATACTACTTGAGCGATACGTACACTTGAGTTACGTGTGTGGTTTCACCGATCAAGTTTTTGGTGCCGTTGCCGGTAGTTATTTTTCTTAAGTTATTAATTTTGAAGCTATCTATTTTACTTGTATCTAATTTTCTTTATTTTTATCTGTAATTTTTATTTATTTCTTTTATTTTTCAGGTGGTTGAAAAATGGAACATTATTGGGAGATGAAAGAATTACGAGCTTTACAAAGAGAAGATACACCCCAAATCAGAGAGCATCAGTCCGGTTTTTTGAGGCCTGTTGTCCAGCCCAATTATCACTGGATGTCAGAACCAATCAATACAACATTTGCCCAACCATTTCAGCACGCAATAGGGAGATGTGAGATATATGATAGTAACCACCCGAGCAGTCAATGCATATACCTCTACAATTCAGGGTGGCAGAATTATCAGAATCTTTCATGGAACAAAGAACCAACATATTTCACTGAACCTTATTCTTCATCTTATCCACCATTAACCTACGATCTTCAAGGACCAAAACTATCCATGGGAAGACAATTGATAAACAGTCTCGAGAAATGGGAAAGTGAACAGGATGCAATATTTCTGGATCAAATCCAAACCTTACAAAGGATGGTAAATGAATTGAGACAAATAATCAACAATCAGAACTTCATACCTTATGGAGCAAATTCAAATAACACTGAGGAAGCCTTCGAGTACCAATCATTTCATGATGACACCTTCACAGAGGAAAAGACTGAGCAGTATCAAGAATCAGAGGTACCAGTTCAAGAGCCCAAACCACCAGAATCTCAATTTTATATTTATTATTCATTAGACTTTGATGAGGAACAAGAAGCAGAGCTATTTGTACCAACTACACCAACAAGTGAGGATGAAACTCTACATCCTAAAAATTAAGATCTTGGAGCATGTATTGCACTGATGTTTGAAGAAGAGCTACCTGAACCATTCATACCAACCACAGAGGATAAAAATCTACAATCAGACACATCTTTACATCCTCAGGTTGACACTTATGGAGCATGCATTTCACAGATGACAAATGAAAAATGAAGAGTTGAACAATGAAATTCTAAAATTCATCTGTGAAGAAAAGGTGGAGCAAGATGAAGAACGGAAGGAAAAGCAAATGTCTGAAGATCTCATGCATTTAGGAGAAACATCACTGTATTGGGGAGTACAAATCAAAGACATCGTCCAGAAGCTTGACATAATGGAACCCCCATTCAAAGTCAAGCACCGTACGAGACCTCCTAAATTTCTTTCTTTCTTTTCAGGAACCATTGGAGCGACAAAGTTTAAAAAGGTGGCACAAGCACTGAATAAGACAAAATTCTTTTTGCTACTTTACCGTTGGAAGAGACCCTTCAAAAGCAACGCACATGGGATTGTCTCTAATCGGATGTCCAAAACCACGCTGAAACCTTCTTTATGGTCGGTTGGACTTAATAAAATTGGTTTTAACTTGACTAAACTGGATACCGCCTGTTTGGTCGGTTGGAATTAATTATAAATTTGACTTAATCGGGAAACCGCCTATATGGTCGGTTGGTAATATCACGCAAAGTTAATATATTATAATAAGGGAGATATCTAAAATAGAAGTAATAAATATGGAGCATCTAACCCTATCATTTTCTTTTATTGTCCTTTTCCCTTTTTAATTTCCAGCATTTACTTTCCAGCATTTACTTTATTAATTTCCAGCATTTACTTTATTTAATTTACAGCATTTACTTTCCAGCATTTACTTTATGTCATTTACTTTATTTAAGCTTTTACTAGTCTTAGTTATGTGTAGTAACTAAACCTGTTATCTAGGGTTGTGATGAATTCCAATATCACTGGTTTATAAGGGTTTATTTTATAGTTTGTGTAATATAAAGGTTTATTTATTGAGCCTTAGTTTTAATGCTTTTTGTTAACTGGCCATTAATAAGATTGATTTGGTAAACTTAAAATTAACTTGGAAAAAGGATTTTAGGTTTAAGTCTTAGACTCAATAGCCACGATCTTCCTTGATGATAAATAACCATTTAATAGATTTCCTTACAAGATAGGAATATACCTGTCAGGCGGGGGGGTAGTCATAATTGGAACTTAATCTTAATGAATTCAGATAACTTGGTTGACATAGGAATATGATTAATTGGGTTATTCTGGGTATTTGTATCTTACCATCGGAAGAGGCTTTTGCATAAATTCGTGTTCCAGGCTAATAAACCAATATATTGCACAAACGTAAAATAACCACTTCATCTTAAAAAAGATATTGGAAGGATTCACAACCCTAGATAGTTTCTTAATATTGAATTTTCCCTTAATTTAATTTCGCACTGTTTTATTTATTTGTCTTTAGTTAAAGTCACAATCCAATCAAACAACCAATCTATTAGATACTTGTAAAAATTTGGCTTCATAAATTAATAGCTTAGGTATTAAGTCCTCGTGGGATCGATACATTTATACTACTTGAACGATACGTGCGCTTGCGTTATACGTGTGTGATTACGCCGGTCAAATTTTTGGCGTCGTTGCCGAGGACTTATTTATCTTTCACTATTAGTTTTGTGGTTAGATACCTTTACTTGTGTCTAATTTATTTCTACTTATTATTTTAATTTTCTTGTGTTTCAGGTTCTCAGACACTACATGAGACTAACCAGAAGCTTTGAAATTGACCGCTTGACCTAGAAATTGAAAGAACCATCAGACAATTGAGAAATGAAAGGCGAGAAGGCCAAGAAGCACTAATCAATATGGAACCCGAACCTTTAGAGATTGCACCACCAATTCCCATTCGAGACAGAACTATTCTGGTGGTTGACTGTTTCATTTCCTGTATTTTACTTCCTGCCTTACCAGCAAATGCATGTGACATCAAAACATGCATTCAGATGATACAACAGTCAGTTCAGTTTTGAGGGAATGCAACTGAAGATCCTAATGCCCACATTAGCAACTTCCTGGAAGTTTGCGGCACTTTCAACTATAACCGAGCAACTGAAGAAGCAATGAGACTGCGTGTTTTTCCATATTCCTTGAAAGACAAAGCTAAGGCTTGGCTACATTCACTACTAGCAGATTCCATCACAACTTGGAACACTCTAGCCATAAAATTCCTTGCAAAGTACTTTCCACCAGCCAGAACTGCAAAGCTAAGGAATGACATCACATCCTTTATGCAATATGACTCAGAATCCCTCTGTGAAGCTTGGGAAAGGTACAAGGATTTTCTCAGAAAATGTCCTCACCATGAGATTGCAAAGTGGCTACAAGTCCAAACATTCTATAATGGACTTTCAGGAATAATGAGAACCACAATTGATGCTGCTGTTGGAGGAGCTTTAATGGCAAAAGGAGAAGATCAGGCTTGAGACTTAATTGAAGAAATGGTTAACAATAATTCATTGTGGCCAACAGAAAGAAGCTTGATCCAACGAATTGCTGGAATTTATGAGGTCTTCAAAAAGCTGCATATCAACATTCCATTTGCAGAAGCGTTGGAAGAAATGCCCAGCTATGTCAAATTCATGAAAGACATTCTTTCACGAAAGTGGAGATTGGGAGATTACGAGAAAATAGCATTGACTGAAGAATGCAACGCCATCATTCAGAGGAAACTTCCTCCAAAATTGAAAGATCCTGACAGTTTTACTATCCCATGCACCATTGGAGAACATCATATTGGTAACGCTTTGTGTGATTTAGGTGCTAGTGTTAATTTGATGCCTTTTTCGATTTACAGCAAATTGGAGAAGCAATGCCTACCTCAGTCTCTCTACAACTTGCTAATAGAACACTCGCATTTCCGAGAGGTGTAGTTGAAGATGTGCTAGTCAAAGTTCACAAACTCATTCTCCTAGCAGATTTCATTATCCTTGACATGGAGGAAGATAAAGATGTACATATCATCCTCGGGAGACCATTTTTGGCTACAGGTCGAACTGTTATTGATGTACAAAAAAGAGAACTAACCATGAAAGTGTAGAACCAAGAAGTTACCTACCATGTTTTCAAAGCCATGAAATTCCTGAGTGATGAAAAGGAAGAGGAATGTTTTAGAATTGATGTTGTTGATATTATCATCCAGGATACTGATGCAATGCCACCTCCCACGGATAAACTTGAAGCTTGCATCACCAACATGACTGACAGTGATGAAATTCTGGAATGTATCAACTATCTTGACAAACCATTTCGCTTCAAATCGACACCACATTTGGAAAGTCTGGAACTACCGAAGAAAGAGTGAATCAAGCCCTCAATTGAAGAACCATCGCAGCTGGAGCTAAAGTTACTTTCAATCCATCTCAGGTATGCATTCTTGGGAAATTATTCTAAATTACCTGTGATTATTTCTTCGTCGCTAATATTGGAGCAGGAAGAAAAATTATCGAGAGTATTACGAGAACACAAAAAAGCCATTGGTTGGACTATAACATACATTCGAGGCATTAGTCTATCATTTTGCATGCATAAAATTTTGATGAACGATGAGTAAAAACCTATAGTGGAACATCAATGGAGACTAAATCCAATCATGAAGGACGTCGTGAAGAAATAAATTATCAAATGATTGGATTCCGACATCATCTACCCCATCTCTAACAGCATGTGGGTGAGTCATATGCAGTGTGTGCCAAAGAAATGATGAATTACTGTAGTCACAAATGAAAAGAACGAGATGATTCCAACAAGAACAATGACTGGATGGAGAGTATGCATGGATTACAGGAAGCTGAACAAAGCAAAAAGGAAAGATCATTTCCCGCTGCCATTCATTGACCAGATGTTAGACATATTGGCGGGACAAGAGTTCTATTATTTTCTGGATGGATATTTGAGGTACAATCAGATTTCCATCGCCCCAGAAGATCAGGAGAAGACCAATTTTACATGTCTGTATGGTACTTTTGCTTTCCGCAGGATGCCATTTGGACTATGTAATGCTCCTGCCACATTTCAATGTTGCATGATGGCCATCTTCTCAGACACGCTGAAACAAAGTATGGAGGTCTTCATGGATGATTTCTCTGTGTTTGGAGATTCATTCGACCACTGCTTGCAAAATCTGGAAAAGGTTTTACAAAGGTGCAAAGATACCAACCTCAACTGGGAGAAATGCCACTTCATGGTGCGGGAAGACATCATCCTGGGACATCAGATCTCACAAAAGGGAATCGAGGTAGACAAGAAAAGATCGAGACAATTGAAAAACTACCTCCACCAACATCTGTCAAAGGGATTCCCAGTTTTCTGGAACATGCTGGCTTTTGCAAGAGATTTATAAAAGACTTCTCAAATATTGCTAAACCTCTGTGTAATATTCTGGAGAAAGATGTGCCTTTCAACTTCACCAAAGAATGCCATAAAGCTTTTGAGATCTTGAAACAGAAGCTGGTCTCTGCCCCATCATAGTAGCACCTGACTGGACCCTTCCATTTGAAGTGATGTGCGATGCTAGTGATTTTACTGTAGGTGCAGTTTTGGGACAACGCAAAGTAAAAATTTTCTATACCATTTACTACTCCAGCAGAACTCTGAATGAAGTTCAACTCAACTACACAACCACAGAAAAGGAGTTGCTTGCAGTTTTGTTCGCTTTTGATAAGTTCCACTCTTATCTGATGGGTCCCAAAGTGGTGGTTTACACAGATCATTCAGCAATTAAATATTTGATCGCGAAGAAAGATGTCAAACATAGATTGATCTGATGGGTGCTTCTACTGCAAGAATTTGACGTGGAGATTCGAGACAGGAAATGGACAGAAAACCAAGTGGCAGATCACTTATCAAGGCTCGAGAATAGAGAAACAGCTGGTAATGAAATGATAATCAAAGAAACTTTTCCATATGAAAAATTGTTTGCCATGAAACAACATGATGTCTCTTGGTATGCTGACTATGTAAACTACATAGTATCAGGAAAATGGCAGTTGGAATGGACACATCAACAACGAAAGAAGTTCTTCAAAGAAGTCAATCATTATGTCTGGGATAAGCCATACTTTTTCAAACGCCGTGCTGATCAATTACTGAGATGTTGTGTTCCCTCGGAGGAGGTCAATAGTGTTCTGCAACATTGTCATTCATCACCATACAGCAGACACTTCAGCTGAAGTAAAACTGCAGCCAAAGTGCTACAATCAGGTTTTTTCTGGCCCACTATGTTTAAAGATTCTTACTTATTTGCTCTTCAATGTGACAGATGCCAAAGAACGGGAAATATTTCAAGGAGAAATGAAGGACTTCTGCAAAACATTCTAGAAGTGGAGATATTTGATGTATGTGGTATTGATTTTATGGCACCCTTTGTTCCATCATTCGGAAACCTGTACATACTAGTTGTAGTAGACTACGTCTCCAAATGGGTTAAATTAATTGCACTGCCATCAAATGATTCAAAAGTGGTGATTAAATTCCTTAAAAATAATATTTGCACTCGCTTCAGAACACCTCGGGCGATTATCAGTGATGGAGGCACACATTTCTGCAACAGATACTTTGATGCAATCCTATCCAAATACAGAGTTACTCATAAAGTTGCCACTGCTTACCATCCACAGTCAAATGGACAGGTTGGAGTTTCAAATAGGGAGATCAAAAGAATCTCGGAGAGAACCGTTGGATCAACAAAGAAAGACTGGTCTGAAAAAATTGGATGATGCACTATAGGGCCTACCGGACAGCTTACAAGACACCCATCGGTATGTCCCCATATTGAATGGTGTTTGGGAAAGCGTGTCATCTGTCAGTGGAGCTTAAACACAAGGCGTACTATACACTGAAGAAGTTAAATATTGATCTACAAGTAGTATGAGAGAAACGACTCCACCAACTCAATGAATTGGAGGAATTTCGCCTACAGGCTTATGAAAATGCCAAACTGTACAAAGAAAATACTAAGAAATGGCATGATAAAAAAATAGTGCGCAGACAACTGGAGCCAGGGCAACATGTGTTGTTATACGATTCATGATTGAAACTTTTCCCTGGAAAGCTGAAATCAAAGTGGTCAGGTCCATTTGTGATTACTCAAGTGTTACCCTACAAATTTGTTGAGATATACAACCCTAAATCCAACAATACATTCAGGGTAAACAGCCAGCGTGTCAAGCACTACAGGGGAGAATCATTTGAGCGACAAAAAAAGTGTCACATTTTCAGATCCAGCCTAACGTTCGGGCAGTCATGTCTAGCTGACGACATTAAACTTAGCACTAGCTGGGAGGCAACCCATGTAATTTGTGTATATATTCAGATTTGGTGTGTTTTAATTTTTGTGTTTAATTTTCGTAGGTAAAGTCACATTTCAGGATGGAAGACGTTCTCGCAAATCTTTACAAGTAATTTCCTTATCTCCCTCAAAACTCTCTGATGAAAGTCTACAAAGCTCGCTTGGAATGAGTGAGACTTCTGATGATCAAATGTATTCCTAATGACATTCATTGGATTATAGAAGCACGGGTCCGATTAGCAGGTGAGTCCTCTGACTCTTTTATTTCATATCTGACTGGTTTAGGAAGAAGCACCTATGCTAAAAAGAGAAGAGCTAAAAGAATGGGTGTTAGCTATAAATGTGCTCGTATGACATGTAATACTCGTTGCCGTTATTAGGAATGGTGTCTGATAACCGTGAAGATAAAATCAAATTCATTAGGGTTGGCTTGAGTAAGAAGTCTTTGGATAACATATCTAAGACTCTTCAGACCCATCCCATTGGATATGTGCATCACGTTATTCATATGTTATATACACAATTTCGAAAAGAAAGACAACAATTTAATCTCGGGAATCTGACTTTAAAAGACCTCGTTTGCCAATTTATAAGAAAATTGGATGGGAAGCTTGTCCCTGACGTATAGACGTCATTCAAGCCGTTACTTCTTGTAAATATTATTCTCTTTGTAAATATCTAATAATTGTGATTATTTTTGTTATTTTCTTCTATTTTCTCCGACAGGATCTGACTTTTTGACTTTCACGATATATTTCATTATTTAGCTAATAATTGTCATTTGGCAGGTACTAGTGCTATTATTACTCACCCTTTTTTAGGTGTTATAAATTCAACTCATCATTGCACTCTTGAAGGCATCCATATTTGAGAAAGAAATACAATAAAAATGGAAGCCACTTCAAGAAGACGAGTTGTAAACATCTGTGTGTTCTGCGATACTAGTGTGGGTTCTAAGCCAGAGTTTGTTGCTGCAGCACAAGAATTGGGTAGAGTCATAGTTGAAAGAAATATGCACTTAGTATATGGCGGTGACAATCTTGGACTAATGGGGATAGTTCCAAGGGCTGTACAGGAAGGAGGCAGTCAAATCTTGGGAATCATCCTAAAACCTTTGGCAGAGGCGAATCTTATAGGACCATCAAACAGAGAAGAACTAATCGTACCAGGTATGTCTGAACGACTGGTGGAAATGATTAACCGTGCTGATGCTTTTATTGCTTTGCCAGGTGGCATGAGCACGATGGAGGAAACCGATTGGACTGTTTAATGCTGATGGATTTTATGATTTTCTTTGTATGTTTCTCGATGATGCCCAGAGAAATTGGTTCGTGTCAAAACCTGTGAAAGAACTCCTCTTCACTGCTAAAACTGCCTAAGATTTAATTGACCAAATCTTAGCCTTTAAACCACAAATTGACCCTATCCTTTCCAAGATAAACTAGTATGATAATGATCGTGGTAAGAAACGTCGGATAAATTTAGATCTTAACCTTTAATTTTTATTTCAGATGTAGAATTGCAACTAACCAGGTACTATCTTCTGAACTCTTCTTCTACTTTTTAAGACATTGGGGACAATGTCTCATTTAGGTTTGGGGAAGGGAAATAGTTGATTAGTATCTTGTTTTTATTGTGTTGTTTTTATTTGATTTTTAGTCAAACATTTTCAAAAAATTCAAAAAAAAAATTAAAAAATTAATAAAAATAAAAAAATATTTTGTTTTTGTGTTTTTAATTTGACTAACCAGGTGAAATTGGTGTGAGATATCTGTGTAAGGAATTTCCACTCCTAAGACGTATCTCAACCTATTTCGTAACAAGTTAATTTTTGTTTATTTCCTTTTGAATTATTTAATTTATGAATTCTCCATAAAATTGATTAAATTGGATCTTCATATGCTCAGTTGACAGGTATTATCAACATGCATGGTAACATACAGACATGAGTTGTAATTGAAAAGTTTATAATATTTAGTGCTCTAGTTTAATTGGAGGAAGCATCTAAAAAAGCGATGGGTTAAAAAAAACACAAACACATCTGAGATCCGAGTAATTAAGTCTGTATGGGTGTTTTAACACCTAGTGCCCTAAAACCAACTGGTTTGGGAGTCACTGACCCAAAGCTCGCTACATGGATCAAAGATGTTATAAAAATAAAGAGAGACATATGAATCCGAGTAATTAAGTCCGTAGGGTGTCTTAACACCTAGTGCCCTAAAGCCAAGTGGTTTGGGAGTCACTGGCCCAAAGCTCGCTACATGGATTGAAGATGTTGCTTTATTTATTTTTTGCAAAAAAAAAACAGAAAAAAATATTCCATTGCTAAAAAATGTGTGAAGTCTGATATAACTTTAGGACAAAAATATTACTCTCTTTTCAACTACACTTATGAATATTATGGGCACAATGAGTTGATTAATATTTTGTTGGTTGTGTATATGGAGAATGGTAAAAATAATCAGAGAATTTACTTATTTGGTAATTTAGAAAGAAAGAAAACAACTACTAACTTGGATAAGGAGTTTCACCAGTTTAGTCACTAACTATTTTATTCTATTTTCTCTTGTCTTTTTGCTTTTGTGTGCATTAATTTTATATTGATGTTTGTGGGTATCGTTGCTGTAAGCCCTCACGAGACTACAACTCGTCCACTAGGGACACCTATGGGTTTAAAGGCTTGTTGCATATGCTAAATACAACCGTGAACCCTACGAAAATGGCTTAGTTTAATTTTATTTTAAATATGTTTATGTTATTTTGTTATTTTACTCGAGTACTAGTAAAATGTTAGGTTTGGGGGTGTGATGAGTGGTAAATAGATCACTATTTCCCAATCGTCTGACTTATTATTTCGCTTAATTTCTCGAGTTTTATGACCGTTTTGATGTGTTTTAGTTTATTTTATAGATAAAATAAAATTAAGACTCAATGGAATCAATCAGGACGAAATATGGAACAAATAATGACAAAAACTGGACTTGACATTTGGATTTTGGAAGTTGCAAACTTGAAATGGCGTTCTAACGAAGTACAATTTCAGAAATTTCAACTTTACGCAATTTTCATATTTTGACCATAACTTTATACTCTGATAACAGATTGAGGTGATTCAAGTTCCAGATTTAAGAAGACTCAAAGATATACAACATTGACGTTCATAATAATTTCGAATTCGGAAGATTTCATGACATAAATGGATGAAACATCTGTAAATGTGTTATGTCTAAAAATAATAATGAAAATTTTCAAAATGAACCAAACATGCTTGCATGTTTGGTGGAGGATTTGGTTCCATATTTGGTGCCAGGTTTGGTGGCATTTTTGGTGGAGAAATTAGTGGAGAGATTGGTGAAGGCAAAATTTTGCCTATAAATACCAAGCCATTTCATTTGTAAATTTCATACTTTCTTCTATGTAATTCCTTAAGAATACTAAGAAGATTGTATCTTGTTTGTTTATTTATAGTTTTCAGTAATTAATTTTCACATTTGCACTTTCTTTTCTTTACTTTTAAGTCTTTACTTTCTACAATTTACTTTTACGCAGCAGTACTTTCATTTCGTTACTTTTCAATTTTTACTTTTCAGTAATGAGGAGGAAACTCCCCCTTGCTGGGGTGAAAGGTAAAACTTTTAATAGTAATATTTAGATTAATCTCCCTTAATTATAATATATAAACTATTTAAAACCTAACTTAATAAGGATATCGCCTTATTGGTCGATTTGACTTAATGAGGATACCGCCTTATTTTCTTTTTACTTTTTTGTATATTACATTGACGTTTGTGGGTATCGTCACTGTAAGCCCTCATGAGACTACAACTCGTCCACTAGGGACACCTATGGGTTTAAAGGCTTGTTGCATATGCTAAATGCAACCGTGATCCCTACGAAAGTGGCTTAGTTTAATTTTATTTTAAAGATGTTTATGTTATTTTATTTTGTTGTTTTGCTCTTGGACTATCAAAATGTTAGGTTTGGGGGTGTGATGAGTGGTCAATAGATAACTATTTCCCACTCATTTGACTTAATATTTTGTATAGTTTCTTGAGTTCTGTGAATATTTTGATGTGTTTTGTGATATTTTGTAGATAAATAAAATAACAGGACTCTCTGGAGGTAATTCGGGGCCAAAACAGTGGAAAACAGACAAAAATGGCAAAAATGAAAATTTCCTGCTAAAATACGATGTTTGCTAAAATGCATCATGCTAAAATACGTCGTCTGCTAACGTGTGCCGGAGACTTCTAACATGCACCAGACACGTGGACCAATCAGAGAAGTTTTGCTATCATGCGTCATTACTAACATATGCCTGTCACGTGTCAATATCTGCTAACGTGCGCTGGACACGTGTCATCATCACATGCTACCGACACTCATCATTGAAACACGTCATTGCTGACATCAGCGTCGCGACGTAAACAGCCTTACGCATCGTGACTCCAAGCCAATAATTGAGATAATAATTATGCCGATGCCACGTGTCACCATCTCGCGAAGCCAGTGCCACGTGTCTTCAATCAATGGCGCGTCGCGACGCGTGAGGCAAACTTTTTGCCTATAAATTGAGGCCGAATTTCATTTGTAAAATCATACTTTCTTCTAAGGAATTCCTTAAGAATACTAAGAAAATTGTATCTTGTTTGTTTATTTACAGCTTTCAGTATTTAAATTTTGCATTAACACTTTCTTTTATTTAATTTTTAGTCTTTACTTTTTTGTATTTAATTTCATTTACTTTTACGCAATAGTATTTTCCTTTCTTTACTTTTCAGTTTTACTTTTTAATAATGAGGAGGTAACTTCCCCATTCTGGGGTGAAAGGTAAAGCTTTTATTACTAATATTTAGATTAATCTCCCTTAATTATAATATATAAACTATTTAAAACCTGACTTAATTAGGATATCGCCTTTATAGTCGGTTGGACTTAATAAAATTGGTTTTAACCTTACTAAACTTGATACCGCCTATTTGGTCGGTTGGAATTAATTATAAATTTGACTTAATCAGGATACCGCATATTTGGTCGGTTGGTAATATCACGCAAAGTTAATATATTATAATAAGGGAGATATCTAAAATAAAAGTAATAAAAATGGATTCTCTAAACCCAGCATTTTCTTTTATTGTACTTTTCCCTTTTTAATTTCCAGCATTTACTTTCCAGCATTTACTTTTTTTAATTTCCAGCATTTACTTTCCAGCATTTACTTTTTTTAATTTCCAGCATTTACTTTCCAGCTTTTAATTTATGTCATTGACTTTATTTAAGCTTTTACTAGTCTTAGTTATGTGTAGTAACTAAACCCATTATCTGGGGTTGTGATGAATTCCAATATCACTGGTTTATAAGAGGTTATTTTATAATTTGGGTAATATAAAGGTTTATTTATTGAGCCTTAGTCTTAATACTTCTTGTTAACTGGCCATTAATAAGATTGATTTGGTAAACTTAAAATGAACTTGGAAAATGGATTTTAGGTTTAAGCCTTAGACTCAATAGCCCACGATCTTCCTTGAGGATAGATAACCCTTTAATAGATTTCCTTACAAGATATGAATATACCTATCAGGCGGGTAGCCATAATTGGAACTTAATCTTAATGAATTCAGATAACTTGGTTGACATAGGAATATAATTAATTGGGTTATTCAGGGTATTTGTATCTGACCATCGAAAGAGGCTTTTGCATAAATTCGTATTCGAGGCTAATAAACCAATATATTGCACAAACGTAAAATAACCACTTCATCTTTAAAAAGTTATTGGAAGGATTCACAACCCTAGATAGTTTCTTAATAGTAAATTTTCCCTTAATTTACTTTCGCACTGTTTTATTTATTCGTCTTTAGTTTAAAGTCACCATCCAATCAAACAACCAATCCATTAGATACTTGTAAAAATTTGGCTTCATAAATTAATAGCTTAGGTATTAAGTCCTCGTAGGATTGATACATTTATACTACTTGAACGATACGTGCGCTTGCGTTATACGTGTGTGATTACGCCGGTCACTTGGTAATGTTGAAAAGTTTCTGGTATGCTTGACTTTATATTTTCTTTGTTGCACGAGCATGGTTACTTACTTAGTTTTATAACTCATACCAAATGTTGGAGTTCTCTAAGGTCCAAGGATCAATTATCAAGAATGAAACAAGTGAATACAACAAAGGAGAATGGCAGAATCATACTCACAATGAACGTATCGGATGCTTCAAAGAAAAATCTTTCTCTTCCATGGTGTAGAAGCTCACGGCCAAGGGTGGGTTTAGAGTCCTCCATTTTCGGTTTTGGCTTGATCCATGAAGCTCCAAGCTTTGTTTGGTCATTCCTTGCTCACGAAATTACTTCCTTATCACCTTAGGATAACTCAATGTGTGTGCTAGCACCTAGATCTTGCAACAAAATCACTCATTTCTTCCTCCTAGCTCACGGTTTTTAACCAAACCAGTGAAGAGAGAAAGAAAGCCTCCAAGGCCGAGAGAGAATAGGAACTTATGAGAGAGAGAGATGTGTGTTAGGTTTTTTTTTTTAAAATTGGTAATTGATTTATTAAAACCATATACACAATTTGGCTTTAAAAAAGTCAAACTAATTAAAGCTTTAAATGCCAACCACTCACATCACTATTCACATCATTCAATCAAGTTGTCAAGTCACATCACTCAAAGTGACAAGTGATTTGACGCTTGATGTGACTAATGATTTGACGCTTGATGTGACTTGCATGCCGCACTCGAATTTGAAATGCGAATGCGCTCGCAAATACTCTCGGGCTCGGGTTCGCTAATTCAAATTAATTAATTTTCCGTTGCGACGCAATTAAATGATTATGCCTAGCGAAATCACTATTCACGTCGCTAACGAATTAATTCTAAATTAACTCGTTCGCCGAATTAAAATCAAATTTCAATTCCGTGTCGAAATCCAATTTCGTTTAATATATCCAATATATTAATTAATCGATTAATTCCAAATTAATAGTTATCTCTCTTTCAATGATATTTTATCCCAGATAAAATAATTCCGTAATTAATCCCAGATTAATTTTCTCTCTTCGTCTAATTAATCCCAGATTAATAAAAGTGCGAGTCATACGTCATCGGTGAATCTTCAGGAAGCGACCCATGAGATCCCCGGATATGTTGGCAGCAAATTTAGTTTTCGGACTATCCGACATGTACGTACCAAGAACGACGTTTTACCGATTTACAAGACAAGTTGGCTTCTAGCAAAGCGCCATGCCTACCCAATTCTCCAGAAACATGCTTACAGGAATAAGCGATCTATATCAGGCGTAGTATACGTAGTATTGTGTATGTCGATCCAGTATCGAATGATCACGTGCTAGGCGTGGGGCTGGAATTGTGTCTGCCCCGTACAAAGCACATGTCGGATGTCTGGTAACTAGTCTTTATAATCGGATATACATGACCTTGTCATAATATCCCGATAGCTGCAGCATTTAAGAGACCCAGTCCCGTATCCTACGTGACCATCATCTCCACTATGACTGGAGTGATACTTCCATCTTGACATCACACCCAACACACTACGATTCTCGATATACCCAGAAGAGGCGTACACAGAAACCGGTTAAAGCCCTGGACGACCAAAACCAAAGTATATTGATTGTCGCAAGTATTAGCGGTGCAAGTCTCAAATTAAGACCAAATACACCTACCCTGATTTCGGACTTCCATAGACACATAGTCATACTACCAATGGAATTCTGAGGGGGTCTATCCAGAGCGAAGCTGTTTCCCATACCATCGGTAAAACACAACCTCCTATTACACTTGCATGAGTATCCTATACCCAAATATACGAGAACTATGTCGTTATGCCCTCACAACGCGTACAAGTGTAATACTAGTCTTTTACGTATTTATCGATGTCCAATCTCGATAATACTCTCACTAGGGATATTTAATGATTTATCCTTCGTAGACTGATACTGTCTCTTATCATTCTCAATCCAGGAACAAATCATAGGGACCTCCTATCATTTATACATCTTGGTGATCTAATCACAAATGATAAGAGTGCAATCTCTTTTGTCACATAGTTAATTTGTACAACAACACCATGATCTATACAAATAGTGACGCTATGGGTCATAATTTTCCAACAATCTCCCACTTGGCCTATAGCCAGTCACTCGAGTGTCTTACACCCGAACTATGTACGGTTGGCTCAAACTGCTGAGAAATGCTTTCGTCAGTGGATTTTCATGATTGTCATCTGATGCGGTTTATTCGATCATCACATTGCCACGATGTATGATCCGAACGAATAAGATGAATATCGAAGTATATATCTGGATCGTTGATGAGACCATCAATTCTTTAGCCTGTGGTGACGCCTAGCTCAGCTGCTAATAGAATTATATCTAATCTAATTAGATTTGTTATTGACCCAAATGGATTCTATTGCTGCCTTAGCTGCAGAATAACCTACATTTGTTGTTTATACGGTAACAGTATCTTGCTTGGAAGATTTCCAGCTTACTGTTCTGTTATTCAAACTTTGTAGTACCGTTTGCGACTTATAGTTGTTTTATCGGTTTAGGAAACTTGCAGTAGTGATCCCAATCACTCCAAGTTCTCCTTCTCCACAGATTAAGACAGCATCCTTAGTTCTCTAAGATAATAACAGATGTTCTTAACATCAATCCAGTGATTATCACTTGGATTGGCCTGTTTGTGAATCCATATGCTCAAAGCGTATGAGACACCAGGTCGCGTACATTTTTCAATGTACGAGTTCTCGAGAGTTTTCAACAACTTTAAATCTTTCCCAGAAGATCTTTATTCCTAGAATAAAGGTTGTTTCTCCCAAGAATTCCACGGAGAATTTTCTCGAAAGCCAAGCTTTCACCCATAGTTTTTATGGAATATCATTTCCAAGAAATGACATATTATCATTATTTTATAGGACAACCACTGTCAGTGCGCTCCCACTAACCTTCTTATATACACAAGAATCATTTCATTTTGAATTAAATCATAAACTATTATGATTACATCAAAACGATAATTCCAAGAACCTAATGCTTGCTTCAATCCAAACATGGATCGAATAACCTGCAAACCTTGTTTGCTAGTTTTAGTACGACAAAACCGACAGGATGTTATAAACATCCTCTAAAAGGTTTCCTTTTCAGGAAAGCGATTTTGCCGTTCCAGCTGCCATATTTCATAAATGAAACATACAGCTTTAACAAGCATTATCCAAATGGATTTACTGTGGCAACAGGTAAAAGGTTGAATCGTAATCAACATAATGTAGATAACGATACCTTTCCGCTAAGAGCCTAGCTTTATTCGTTGGTATGGTGCCATCCATGTACGTCTTCCTTGAAGACTTAAACAGTACCAATAGGCACAATGCCTTGCGGTACATCAACTAGTGTCCAAACATAGTCGATATACATGGAATCCATTTCGGATTCATGACACTTTGTCATAATAGGGAGTCGATACCTTGTATCACTTCCTCATACGTAGTCAGTTGGTATACCTCAAAAGATTGACATCTTTTATGAGGTGAGATCAGAAACCTATACCCCAGGTTGTTTTCTGACTCTCTCTGACTCACACGGTTCTTGTGTATTCGAAGATTAATGGTAATAGTTTCATCCTTGATGAAATATTTTATCTGTTCCATTAGGAATCGGTGCCTTGAATAGTATTACTCTGATTTTCATCATCGAGTTTTACTATCCTCCCACTTACCACTGCATATCGGTATTCCTCTTAGGAAAACCTCATGGTGAGCAACAATCTAATTGTTCTCTCGTGAGTTGTATGAGTACTATACTTACGGTATCCCTAGGAACCTACAATTGGCACTTATCCAATTTGGGTTTTAGTTTGGTATCATCCAAACATATGCCTAGAATTCCCAAATTATCAGGAATGTGAAACCCGATTTCTTTCCCGTTCATATCTAATATGATATCTGTCAAACAGATTGTTATGGAACCTTATTCTAAATAAGTTTTGCACTGTTTAATGCTTATCCGTTGTGAAGGAAATGGTAGCTCAGAGCGACTCATGATTAACCTTATCATGTCCAACAAAATTCGGTCACTCAGTTTGGACACACCGTCACAACTAACGTGTTCGGGGAGGAGTTCTCATTTGAAAGAATACTTTACTCTTTCAAGTATATTATAAACTTACTGCTTAAGTATTTTCTGTTACGGTCTAACCGTGACGGTTTAATACTTTAGCCGATCTGTTTGTCTATTTTCGTTTCGAAACTTAAAAGTTTCTGATTTGTGTTTCAAAAGAGACACATACCCATAACGCGATGCCACATCCGTATAGGTCACGAAATATCCATATCCATCTCTAGCCTAGCTAGACATGGGCCCACTTGCTTCACTATGAACTAGGGCTAACAGATTGGTGGCATTTGCACTTTTACCCAGTAAAGGTGTTTTAGGCACTTTGTCCAATAAACTAGATTCGTAGACTTTATTTGAATGGAATCAAATTAGTCCTGGTACCCACTTTTCAAAAGTGCGGATATACGAGTCTTGTTTAATTGTGTCCCAGACAACATGCCACAAATTAGTTTCTTCTGATCAAATCAGTTTGAGCTATTGTTTGTCATGTTATATGTTGAGATTTATTATATTCATAATTATAAATGCTGTTATTCACATTAATGTGTTTATCTCAATATCATCTTTATATAATGAAACACTTTAGTGTTCTAGAATATAAAGGTTCACCGCCAGCGGGTTAAACACTGATATAAAGATAATGTTTCTAGTCAAACTAGTTACATTATAACATTTTCCAAATTTAGGTACACACCCGAAGGATAGTTCCTAAACTTAGGTATCTACAGTTAAAACAACGACTTTCATCCCGTTTTCAATTCACAGATAAATCTGAACTGAAGTCAGTATCCTGCTCATAGCAGATTCTGAACAACAGTATATATTTATGTATCACACTAAGTATCTAAAATCCAATTTTAATACTAGTAGTGAACATAATTATGACAAACATATTTGAAGTCAGAGCCTTGCTCATTCTTCAATTCCTTCATGTCTACTTTGTCCAAACAGAAGTCACGCTTCCGTGATCCCGTTTGCCACAAATTAGGCAGACATTTTGGGATATGTCATTTATCTTCCCAGAAGATTATAATGATTTTGCCTTTGCCCATTTTCCACATTCCAGAAGCCCTTGGCCAAGCCTTGGCCAACTAGAATATCGAAGTAAGGTGCGCCTTGCGCTACTTGCCTATTGCAAACTTTGACTTTATCTCCTTGAGAATAGTCATTAACTCTCCAAGAGTTTAGTATTGCAATTTAGTACTTCTAATATCTAAGCATAGATTTATGAAGATCCTTCAATTTCTTGATCATACTTTAGGATCTAATCCTTAGTTCTGATTCAGAAATTAAGGAGTCACTGCGACAAGCTAATGGATTAAGCACTTATTATCATCACATGATCTTCCAAAGATTATGCTCTACTTTTGCTTAACTCCAGGCTTAGGCCTAATTGTTATTTTATCTAATAAAGTAACTTATTATTTTTCAGGACTATCCTGAAATTATTCCCAATTTGAAAATTAAACCATTTAAATACATTTTCCCTTGGATTATGTCTTAATGTCAATCTTTCAATTATATCTTGATTTTAATAGTCAACTATTTATCAACGATTTAGGTACTATTTATTATAATGATTACAATAGTCCAACTATTTAATCAACTATAATTTTATAGATTAAAATCAATTATATTGATTACTATAAATCAATTATAAAATCAACTAAAATGAATAGTTTGAATACAATCCAACTGTTAATTAAAACAACGTTTAAATATTAGTCAACTAACATTTAATTTATTTGACGAATGATATTTATGATTGAGCGCGTATGGCAAGTAATTAACTAATTTGGGTTTTAGTTTGGTATCATCCAAACATATGCCTAGAATTCCCAAATTATCAGGAATGTGAACCCGATTTCTTTCCCGTTCATATCTAATATGATATCTGTCAAACAGATTGTTATGGACCTTATTCTAAATAAGTTTTGCACTGTTTAATCTTATCCGTTGAAGGAAATGGTAGCTCAGAGCGACTCTATGATTAACCTTATCATGTCCAACAAAATTCGGTTACTACATTTTCTCAGTCGGACACACCGTCAAATTGACGTGTTCCGGGAGGAGTCCTCATTGAAAGAATACTATACTCTTTCAAGTATATTAGAAACTTATTGCTTAAGTATTTTCCATTACAGTCTTACCGCGACGGTTTAATAATACTTTAGCCGATCTGTTTGCCTTTTCGCGTCGAAACTTTAAAAGTTTCCGATTT
Source organism: Zanthoxylum bungeanum (assembly GCA_019454045.1). NCBI lineage: Eukaryota > Viridiplantae > Streptophyta > Magnoliopsida > Sapindales > Rutaceae > Zanthoxylum > Zanthoxylum bungeanum. The sequence continues at coordinate 60,792 of SKCR01001349.1, read as the reverse complement.
GTGTTTCAAAAGAAACACATAACCATAACGCGATGCCCCACATCCGTAAAGGTCACGAAATATTCATATCCACATCTAGGTTAGCTAGACATGGGCCCACTTGCTTCACTATGAACTAGGGCTAACAGGTCGGTGGCATTTACACTTTTAACCAAGTAAAAGTATTATAGGCACATTGCCCAATAAACTAGATTCGTATACTTTATTTGATTGAAATCAAAACAGTCATAGTACCCACTCTTCAAAAGTGTGGATATACGAGTCTTGTTTAATTGTGTCCCAGACGACAATGCCACAATAGTTTCTTCTTCTGTTCTCTGATCAAATCAGTTTGAGCTATTTGTTTGTCATGTTATATATTTGAGATTTATTTATATTCAAAATATAAATTATGTTATTCACATCTAATGTGTTTATCTCAATATCATCTTTATATAATGAAACACTTTAGTGTTCCAGAATATAAAGGTTCACCCCAGCGGGTTAAACACTGATATGGAAATAATGTATCTAGTCAACTAGTTACATTATAACTGTTTTTCAAATTTAGGTACACACCCGAAGGGTAGTTCCTAATTAGGTATCTACGGTCAAACACGACTTTCGTCCCGTTTCCAATTTCACGATAAATCTCATCTGAAGTCAGTATCCTGCTCATAGCAGATTCTGAACATCAGAACATATTATGTACCACACTAAGTATTTAAAAATCTAATTTTAATACTAGTAGTGAACATATGTTGACAAACATATTTGAAGTCAGAGCCTTGCTCGTTCTTCAATTATTTCATGTCTACTTTGTCCAAACGGCAGTCACGCTTCCGCGATCCCGTTTGCCACAATTTAAGCAGACATTTTGGGATATGTTATTTATTTCCCAGAAGATTATAATGATTTTGCCTTTGCCCTTTTCAACATTCCAGTAGCCTTGGCCAAGCCTCGGGTTTCTAGAATATCGAAGTAAGGTGCGCCTCGCGCTACTTGCCTTATTGCAAATTTTGACTTTATCTCCTTGAGAATAAGTCATTAACTCTCCAAGAGTTTAGTATTGCAATTTAGTACTTCTAAAATCTAAAGATAGATTTATGAAGATCCTTCAATTTCATTATCATACTTAAGGATCTAACCCTTTGTTCTGACAAAGAAATTAAAGAGTCTACAGCACAGCGACAAGCTTAATGGATTAAGCATTAAAGTTATCATTACATAATCTTCTAAAGATCATGCTCTACTAATTAACTGCTTACTCCGGGCTTAGGCATAATATGTTATTTTATCAAATAAAATAACTTATTATTTCCAGGACCATCCTGAAATGTATTCCCAATTTTGAAAATTAAACCATTTAAATACATTTTCCCCAGGATTATGTTTTAAATGTCAATCTTTCAATTATATCTTGATTTTAATAGTCCAACTATTTAATCAACGATTTAGGTACTATTTATTATAATGATTACAATAGTCCAACTATTTAATCAACAATAATTTAATAGATTAAAATCAATTATATTGATTACTATAATCCAATTATAAAATCAACTATAAATGAATAGTTTGAATATAGTCCAACTATTTATTAAAACAACGATTTAAATATTAGTCCAACTAACATTTATTTATTTGACGAATGATATTTATTTTGAGCACGTATGGCAAGTAATTAAACGAGTATTGCAAATTCAATTCTTGCCTCCCACTATTTTTCGGCGAGCCTCTAACCCTCTGTCGAGTACTCGGAAAACCGTGTTTCCTAGTGCGCTAGGATCCCGTTAAATATCACACAATCTTGACTTTGGCCAACAATTGTATGATAATTAACTAGGTAGATCTCTAAGATCGATTGGATCCAATCCAATTCCTAGATCCGGTAGGGGACATCCAAGTCCGAAACATATATCTTATATATGCCAATACATCCAATGTATTACCTAACCTTTTTCCTATGAATCAACTAAGCCTTGGCTTTGGCACAAAAAACTTAGTGATCCCAGTTAAGCGCGACCCATTGACCATGGAAAGCTTCGTAATCAATGTCGATGGACAAGAAGTGGTCTTGACTTTGGCCAACAAACCACAACTTGGACAAGACACCAATATGTAATGAAGCCTTCGTGATTCAATCACATCCTCGACGGACAAGGGCCTTGACTTTGGCCAACAAGCCAATGCCAGTCTCGGATCTTGAGTGAGAATCACTCAATGGAGGAAAGACGCTTAATATTGTTTGAGGGTTTTTCGCGTGCAAATTGGCAACCAATTTATTATCTTTGTTAAGGTCTCATCATCATACACCCTTAAACATGCATTCTAAACACATAATAAAGCGCGTATAAATAAATAATAATGATATGCGGATGGATACTTTACACATTGATCCTAGATCAAATCTCTCACTTTCTCTCTCTCCCGCTAGCACAAATATTTCTTCTAACCGTTACACTACACACTTCTAAAAGAAACCTCATCTACATTGAGGGGATAGGTGAGAATAGAATACAAAATAAGGAGGTAATAAGGCTGGACACGCAGGTCCAATTAATAAATCAAATTTATTACAATAATTTCTAAAATTGTCCCACCCATCTAATATCCATCCGATATACATTATTCATGCATCGCAACCATGTATTCACACAAGCATGTTATCAATCAATCTAATCAAATTAATTAATCTGATAATTAGTGACCATCCAATGTTCAAACAACGATTTGATTTTGCTCAAGTCAAACTCATTTTGCGAATAAGTACTCAAAGTACGAATTCTTGAATTAAATTAAACTACATAATTAAATCCAATTCAATTTGTATTTAATTCTAATTCGCTATTTAATTCCAATTAAATACTACATTTTATTAATAAACCTTTTACGACTCAAATTCCAAATTTAATCGTTACGGGTCTCAAGCACGATTAACGTCCAACGTCAATTTAATTAAAGTCCATGAGCTTTTAATTAATTTCTTAAGGCGTGGTCTTTTGGTCAACTCGGGTCGAACCCATAACCCAAAGTCCAATCCGGGAGTTACCCCATAAGCTCATAATCAAAGGCCCATTAGATTGTCCACCATTAGGCCCCAATAACCCCATTTAAACTAAATCTTGGTAGCCCATTAGTCGCCATTAACTTTAGGCATCATTGAGATTGGGCTGGGAGCGTTTTGGAATTGGACCCTAAATCCAACTTGGTACAACCAGCCCAATAATCCCAATTACAATACAACAAGCCCAATCCAATTAAGGCCCAAATAATTAAATTCCAAAAATCCAATTTCCCAATTAATTACCTAAAGTTATAACACAATTGATCATCCAAATCAATATTTCCAAAACATTAATTTATACATTAATCATGCTCAATTACAACAAAACATGTCCAACACATTTCATCAAAAATCAAACCCAATTTTACATGCTAAAGCTCTCGGCCAAGGGGAAATTTTGTGTCCAAATCAAATTCAATCCACCATTAATCAATATTCCCAATTGATTTCCAACCATCCAATGATCAAAAATCAAAATCACCAAGACATTTAAGGCTCCTTAACTTTCGGCCAACACAAAATTTGGGGAAAAAAAATGATCAATCATAATTTCTTCAAATTGATCCAATCAATCATCATAAAACATCAATTAAGCATATTAAATCATCCAATTTCATTATTATCATCCTCAAAATCAATTTTAACCCCCCAAATTTTAAACCCTAAGTCATTTTCATGCTTTTTCCTTGCTAATGATACCATTGTTGGAGTTTGCTAAGGTCCCAGGATCAAAAACAAGCAGAAACACATGTGAATACATACGAGGAGTTGCGAAATACTCACATCGATCGGTTGAGTGACGCGCGAGGCAAAAAAAAATTGATTCTCTCTGCTCACTGTCACACACAGCTCACGGCAGTTTTTGTTTTGGTCTCCTTCATTCGGCTTTGATCATCAAGAATTTGAGCTCCAAGCTTCGTCAAACGATTCCCTCCCGGCTCATGGGTGGCTTCCCTATCACCTTCGCATGTCCTCTCTGAGTGCTAGCTCTCTTGATTTTTGCCCCAAAAACCAAGCCCTTTGCCTCTTTTCCTTCATGACTCACGGCAGTTCACTGCCAAAACCAGAAGAAAATATCCCTCCATGGGCGTGAGTGAGGAAGAGAATGGAGAGAGAGAAGAGGTTTTTGTTACTTAAAAAATGGTAAATGATTTCCAAAAATCATATACACAATTACTTTCAAAAGTCCAACAATGACAAGCTTTAAAAGCTCCCCAACAATTCCCATCAAGTCACATATATCAATCAAGTTGTCAAGTCACATCACTCAAAGTGACAAGTGATTTGACGCTTGATGCGACTAATGATTTGACGCTTGATTTGACTTGCGTGTCGCACTCGAATTCGAAATGCGAATGGGCTCGCAAATAATCCCGAGCTCGGGTTCGCTAATTCCAAATTAACGAATTTTCCGTTGCGACGCAATTAAATGATTACGCCTAGCGAAATCACTATTCACGTCGCTAACGAATTAATTCTAAATTAACTCGTTCGCCCGAATTAAAATCTAATTTTAATTCCGCGTCGAAATCCAATTTCGTTTAATATATCGAATATATTAATTTATCGATTAATTCCAAATTAATCATTTTCTCTCTTTAATTGATATTTTATCCCAGATAAAATATCTCCGCAATTAATCCCAGATTAATTTTCTCTCCCATCTAATTAATCCCAGATTAATTAAAAGTGCGAGTCATACGTCATCGGTGAATCTTTGGGAAGTGACCCATGAGATCCCCGGATATGTTGGCAGTAAATTCGGTCGTCAGACTATCCGAACACGTAAGTACCTCGTTACTACGTTTTATACCGATTTACAAGACAAGTTGGCTTCTAGCAAAGCGTCATGCCTACCCAATTCTCCAGAAATATCCTTATAGGAATAAATAATCTATATCAGACGTAGTATACGTAGTATTGTGTATTTCGATCCAGTATCGGATGATCACATGCAAGGCCTGGGGCTGGTACAGTGTCTGCCCCGTACGAAGCATATATCGGATAACGAGCAATAGTCTCTTTAATATCGGATAATCATGACCAAGTCATATTATCCTGACGGTTGCAACCTTTTTAGAGAACCAGTGCTGTATCCCTGCGCGATCATCAACTCCATATGACTGGAATGACACTTCCGTCTCGACATCACACCCAACACACACACTACGATTCTCGATATACCCAGAAGAGGCGTACACAGAAACCGGTTAAAGCCCTGGACGACCACAACCAAAGTATATTGATTGTCGTAAGTATTAGCGGAGCAAGTCTCAAGTTAAGACCAAATACACTACCCTGATTTCGAACTTCCATAGACACATAGTCATACTACCAATGGAATTCTGAGGGGGTCTATCCAGAGCGAAGCTATTTCCCGTACCATCGGTAAAACACAACCTCCTATTACATTTGCATGAGTATCATATACCCCAATATATGAGAACTATGTCGTTGTGCCCTCACAACGCGCACAAGTGTAATACTAGTCTTTTACGTAATTATCGATGTCAATCTCGATAATACTCTGACTATGGATATTTAATGATTTATCCTTCGTGGACTGATACTGTCTCATATCATTCTCAATCCAAGAATAAATCATAGGGACCTGCTATCATTTATATATCTTGGTGATCTAATCACAAATGATAAGAGTGCAATCTCCTTTGTCACATAGTTAATTTGTACAACAGCACCATGATATGTACAAATAGTGACAATATGGGTCTTAATTGTCCAACACACGTGCTAGGCCTGGGGCTGAATTGTGTCTGCCCCGTACGAAGCACATGTCAGATGTCTGGTAACTAGTCCCTATAATCGGATATATATGACCTTGTCATAATATCCCGATAGCTGCAGCATTTAAGAGAACCAGTTCCGTATCCTACGTGACCATCATCTCCACTATGACTGGAGTGATACTTCCGTCTTGACATCACACCCAACACACTACGATTCTCGATATACCTAAAAGAGGCGTACACAGAAACCGGTTAGAGCCCTGGACAACCAAAAACAAAGTATATTGATTGTCGTAAGTATTATCGGTGCAAGTCTCAGGTTAAGACCAAATACACCTACCCTGATTTCGGACTTCCATAGACACATAGTCATACTACCAATGGAATTCCAAGGGGGTCTATCCAGAGCGAAGCTGTTTCCCGTACCATCGGTAAAACACAACCTCCTATTACACTTGCATGAGTATCCTATACCCAAATATATGAGAACTATGTCGTTATGCCCTCACAACACGCACATTGTAATACTAGTCTTTTACGTATTTATCGATGTCCAATCTCGATAATACTCTGACTAGGGATATTTAATGATTTATCCTTCGTGGACTGATACTGTCTCATATCATTCTCAATCCAGGAACAAATCATAGGGACCTCCTATCATTTATACATCTTGGTGATCTAATCAGAAATGATAAGAGTGCAATCTCCTTTGTCACATAGTTAATTTGTACAACAACACCATGATCTGTACAAATAGTGACGCTATGAGTTATAATTGTCCAACACCAAACCAGTTCTTAGTTTTGCAGGTTGGCTCCAAACAAGTCAACCACATCAGCTTTGGAAGTCATGCTCGAGACTCGGATCATCCAAATTGCGTCACCCTCGCAAGTGTCATGTGAGAAGTTTTAGAAGTTTATGATATTTGGTTATTGTGTAGTTTGTCGTGCTATGCACATTGTTTGTATATATTAAGTAAAAATTTTGATTGCATGTGATGTGGGCATGAAGCCCTTAAGTGTTAATTGATGTTGTGGGCATTAAGTGTTGATTTTGATTTTGATATGTTTTGTGTGGACTTGATGTCATTTTGATATGTGATGTCTATTTCAGGTCTCATTTTGATGCTGGACTTTGTTCCAAGTTGCCCAATTTTAGGATACATCATGTCCGTTTTTCTGTAAATTTGGAGGCTTATGGAGATAGCTTAATCATGTCTCATGCCGGTAGCATCTTGCCTCTGGCAGAGTGTTACAACTAATTTCAAACTTAAATCCGCTTATGTATAACACTTATACACTAAGTCTGAAAGTACAATTAGTATCGAATGACATAAATGATAATTTATGATATGCGATTTTAAAATCAACATTTAATAAATGAACAATTGCATCATTTAACGCTTAAAATAAATTTCCGTTTACATATTACAATATGTTCTTGGGCATATATCCCAATAATCTTCGCATACGTATAATCCTTCCGTCATGGGCATCCAGATAAATACCATAGACATAGATATTATAATTTTATAAGAACTGTATTATAATAAGAAAACATATTATACTATCCTATTATAATTAAAAAAAATACTATTAAATTATGAAAAAAATTAATAAATCTCCTAATATGGACCATATTAGAATAAGAAAATATATTATACTATCCGATTAATTTTTGAATAATATCACATATAATCCGGAATATATATATATCGGTCAGGCTCAGGTAAGGTTCATGTGGACTTTATGTGGACGGTAAAGGCAGATAAAGATAAAAAGATCTTCTGCCTTTAGTTGAATGTGGATTGTAAAGTATGGATTGGTATCTGACTGTATGTGTGTGTGTATATATATAAATTAAAAATTTTGAAGTTTTCTCATAGCGTCACATGACACCTATTTTTTACCATTACTTTTTTTTTGTAATCTATTATAATAAGAAGATATAGTATAATCTTCTACTAAAATAAAAAATATATGTAACACCTAATCTTTATAATTAATATTTTATTATTAAATTATAAAATTAAAATAAAAAAATTATTAAAATAAAAAATGTACTACAATATAAAAATTTAATCTTCTATTCAAATAAGAAAGTAGCCGTCCAAAAACCCTAGTCAATTTTTTGGATTTCGGATATTATTATTTGTTATTTTATTTTGAATTATTTTTACAAATTTTTTTATTTCATGAATTTTTTATTATTTACTATGCTTTAGGATGCAAACTCTAATTATTACTTGTTGCACAATAAATTAGAAATATTATTTCAGAACTGAAAGATAAATGAATGAGACGTAAATATTACGTATAAGTAAATCAATTATATTATTTAGACTATAAAACCGATAAAATTCTAAACATTTACAATATCAATACCTATAATATATACTCAACTCGAACAAAATGCGAGCCCTATTCTAGTTAGTTTAAAATTAAGATTTAATTTATCTTTAATTTTTTTTACTCTCTTTTAAAAGTAATAATTATAGGGATAACTATTGAAATATTATTATTATAAAATAATTATATTTATTATTAATATTAGGAAATTTCGGGTGTTACAATAGAAATGTTCAAAGGCAAGGCCACCTTTTGTATGTAAACTTTCAAAACACTTTCAACGCCATAATGTAAATTGTCCCCATAAAACAGTTTCAGATATAAATATTATTTGGTACAACGAAACCATACATATATGCTGAATTTCAAGCTCATGATATGAATTAACTGTCACAAATAGACTACACACCAGCAAATCCGAAACAAGAAAGTACAACAATTAATCAAGTTCGAACACAATATCAATCCACACATGACATTATTATTTGAAAGTAGCAAATCCATTAAAACAAGAAAATCAAACAATGTCCTGCTTCCATCATCACAAGGACTAATTTATGCCTAGACAGTTGAAGTGAGGACTACAAGTATTATGTTGGATTCCAGTTGCAATTGAAACGCCAGCTGTGGTTATGATATTTCCCGCTTTGATTTCGCTTGCAAACGTAGTGAAATAAACGTCCCCAAATGAGAAGGAATGATAAGAACTCATTCCGTATACGATTCTCATCTGATAAAGTCTCTCGCATCATTATATAGGATATGGGTAGTGTCTACCCTTACAGATATGATATTGATATATTTGTGGTCATACTAATACAAGAATCTCATGTAATAAGATTGTTCTGCTATCGTCATAGTCTTAATGCATTAATCACAGGTTTTAATGATTTGACTACCTTATATCTAGATTGGACTACAGGTATTATGATAGTCAACAATGAATGCACAATGGCTTTAATGATTGGTGTGAGCAGCAGAAACTGTGAAAAAATTTATAGGTCACTTAAGTCTATGTTCAGACGCAAATTAGCAGCAATCACGATCTATATGAGCATTATAAGTGAGGCAGCTACAAACTAGCAAATCCACAAAAGAGAGAAAATAAAGTATATGAACATAAATAAAATATTAAATGTTGAAGATATTGGATTAAAACAAAGACTTACACCCTTTCAATACATGACAGTCAGATTCCATTAGGATATAACTCCATGTTATACTGCTCCTTATCCTCGAAGTCCCTTAGCTTTTGTCTCAGATCTGGCTGAGGCCACCACAACTCCAATTTGTTGAAGCCCTTCCTGCACCAAAGCTGTTCAGGAAGCCTTTTCAAGTAAGCAAAAGGGTTGATCACCAAGCATTCAAGTTTCGGCATGGCTCCGTTCTCCATAGTCCACTCTTCTAGCCATAGCATTGATTTCAAATGCAATACCTTGACCTTTGGAAAAGCTCCTGAGCCACAAGCGAGCTTTCTACCAAAATAGGAGTTTTGCTTTGGTTTGAGCACTTGAAGATGTGGAAGCTTTTCTAATGTTGGCATGGGATCATTCATTAGTTCAGTATTTGACAAACTCAGGTGGGTTAGAATTGGAGGGAATTTGTATTCAACTAAGAATATTTTTGAGAGCCGTGACATCTTGCTTTCATTCACCAGCTTCAAGGATTCAAGGCAGCTGAGCCTGCTGAGACTTTTGGACAACAAAGATTGATAGTAACTTAAACCTCCGCATATTCGGAGATTTCGAAGATTAGGAAGCCTGCCCATTATATCTGGGGTACAACAACTGGGATGTAGGGTGAAATGAAATTGAGATTTTCCAGAGAGCTGCAGTATTTTCCCGGATATGCAGGAAGTGTGATTAAGCCAAAATTCACATATCTGAGTTCGTTCATCTTCCAAATATCATTAGCCGTATGATCAATGTAACTCATGGGCATGTCTAGCGTGTAAAGTTTCAGAAGATTGCAAAATAATGACGAAGGAAGGCTTTTGAGGGAAGGAATATTTAACTTTAAATATCTCAAATGAACTAACTGTTCAATTCCTGTCGGATAAGTGGAGAGAACTAGAAATCCCAAGTCCAATAACTTGAGGATTTTAAATTTTCTAAAGATTCTCTCACAATCTATGGGGTCAACAAGTTCTCTTGCTGAGTTGAGGTGCAACAAAGAATGAAGGTATTTGTCATGATGCTCTAAAGAAGCAAAAGTAGTCGGGTATTCAATGAAGGCTAGACGTTTACAACTTTTCCTTGTTGCATCATTGAGATTTTTAGAAGTAACCCAAATGATAAATTCAGTCCCTTGAGCCATAATTGCTGATACAGCCCATGTCATTCTAGGAATGTAGATTGTTTTGATCGTACCTCCAGATCTTCTCTTCTTCACTTGAATGAAGCCACCACTTATTAGTTCTGTTAAGTACTTGTCAGCTGTCTGTTCACTGTTATCTGGAATAAAACCTTGAGCTATCCATAATCGATATAATTGTCTGGTGGATATTTCTAATTGTTCAGGAAAAACAACAAAGTAGAGGCAACACGCTTTCAAATAGAGAGGTAACATGGAGACAGAGATGTTATGCCCCCAAAATGATTGATTGACTAGCTCTTTCAAACTTTCCTGAAATGACAGGCTTCCATAGTATAAGATGTAGAAAGGCCACTCTTGGTATGTTGCTCTTAATAATGGTCCTCCATTGGGGATTAAATCAACCCGAATGTTCTCTCCATTTTCCAATCGACACAGCTTGAGGAAGTCAATATCAAAGAGCAAGGTTAGCAATCTACTTCCATTATGGTGATCCGGAAGAACTTCTTTAAGATAATTCCATAATTTTTGTCCCCAGAAATACTCAAACATGAACAAATACCTCTTGTTCCTTAGGTAATCATGAAGAATAGTTTTCTTCAATTCATAACCTTTATCCATGATTTCACACCACATAGATAAAGGCATTACTGACTTCATTATGTCATCCAAAATCTGATTGACATTATTCCCTTGGAAGGACATCCAAGCACGACAATCAAAATAGTTCTTCACATAATTACTGTTGTAAGCCATTTCAACCAAAGCAGCCTTGTCGAACCCTTTGCTATCAACAATTGCAACTACTGAGAGCCAATGTGTCTTTGTTCTCACGGGCTTGAATTTGAATTGATTCCTTCTCCTCCCAGGCTAGATTTTTAATGAGTTTCATCCAACCAGGATTTTTAGCCATGATGCGTTGAAAACGTTGCACCCTTTTTTTAATGTCAATGAATTTGCTTTGAAGTCCAAGCAGAGCATCACATGGATCCTTGGAACTGCTTTCACCCATAACAAATGCGTCAATGACGTTCTCAGATTCATAAGCAAAGCATTTGATTTCTTCCATGATGACCTGAAGCTCTGGGGAATAAATTAGATTATCAGTTTGTGATGGGTTTTGCATCACAACCAATGTTATTTCGAATTCAAAGCCTCTCAGCTGAGAAGTAATGATTTCAGTCTCAGAGTAAAGTTTCTGAATATGTTGTTTTGCAGCATCGGTCAACGTGCCTTCTTCACCAGCTAATAGCCTTCTCAGCCTATCTCCAAATAGTTCCAAGTTGATAGCCATATCTCAGTACGCACTAGTCCTGCCATTCAAAGACAGTAACTACTCTACTAGTGTTGCCAATCAAGGAACTGAATCATATTTGGTGATTATCAAAAAGTTTCTACAGATTCATGAGTTCAGCAAACAGCAAGAGTCAGTACAACAAATATATAACCAAGATGGTCACTGTGCTTGTACTCGCAATTATATTGCTATATGCTAATGAGATTGCTACCGTGAAGCTATCTTTCAAAGAAAAAATTTCCCTATTTAACAATCATGGAATAGAAAATTAATAAATTGAATTTATTGTTAGATAATTCTGATAATAAGAAGATAATAATATACCTGTTGTTTCTTCTTGTAATTGAAATTAAAAAACAATCTGCATGTAGAAAGCCAAGCAACACAATAAAATATCAAGTTAAATGAACATAAGTTTTCTTTTTGAATTTTTTACAAATTGGGTTTGAATAAATGAATGTTTTTGGTAGGATTGAAAATGATTATTCAAGTAAAAGAAAAAGCAAGTTAAAAGATGAGGGAATAATCATTTAAAAAGTAAATGTAAGCAAAGGAAAATAGATTGGTTCAAGGAAAGAATAAGATACCAAACTAGCAAAAGAAAAAATGACAAGATTGAAAAAAGCATCTTAATGCTAAAGAAAGGAACAATCTTTTTCTTTCTCCATTTTCTGGGCGAGAAAAGACACATGGACAAATCATGAATTTCCCATTTTGGTCATATCCTTATTTCATATTGGAAGTGTTAAAACTTTTTCACAGTAAATAAAATAATAACTCACAAATCACTACAATGATGCCGAATGTGCATGTTCAAAGGTCCACTAGGGGCCCTAATTCATTTGCTAATGTGATTGCTACTACCATGAAACTACCTTTAATTCAAATAAATTTTTTCCCCTTCAGGTTTGTCAATCATATGATAAAGGAGAGCAAAAATATAAACCAAACCAAACCAAACAATATTTTTTTATTTCAATAATTGGGATCGGTTACATGGATCTTTCGATGATATTGTGCTTTATTTGAGATCATTGATTCATCAAGCTTATGAAGCTTGAAAACTATAACTAGTGAATAATCGAAATATCATAACAGAAAATTAATAAAATGGTAATTCTGATATTATAAAAAAAATAAAGTATTTGTTGTTTTATAAAGTAGCCACTGACTTCAATATCCCTTGACCCTTGTGATATCTTCTTGTGATTGAAATTAAAAGACAATATGTATATATAGTAAGCCCAGTGGATTTTAAAAAATTATTTAAGAATGTAATGACTTATAAGATTTTAATATAATTTTTTTAATCATGATTTTTTACTTATTGGATTTTAAAAATTTATATCATAAAAATTTATAAGATTTGAAATAACTATATAGATTTTTTTACTTTTGTGATGCTAATCAACCAACTTTTAATCGGATTATGAGCAATTTTTATCTAGTAAAAATGTAATGACTTACAAGATTTTATTACAATTTTTTTAATCAGGATTTTTTATTTATTGGATTTTACAAATTTTATTTTATAAGAATTTATATGATTGGAAAGGACCACATAGATTTTTACTTTTTACTTTTATGATGCTAACCAGCCAGCTTTTAATCGAATTACGAGCAATTTTTATCTAATTTGATGACACATTTTTTCCTGAGTCATTCCCGTTCAAGTCACCCTCAAGTGAATTGTCAATGCTATTGACCGGCGTAAACACACACGTATAACGCAAGCGTACGTATCGTTCAAGTAGTATAAAAAGTATCGATCCCACGAGGACTTAAAACCTTATCTTATTAATCTTTATGAGGTTCACTGTTTACTGGTATCTAACGAATTGATTTGATTTGGTTGGAAAAAGGCGATGATTCTAAATTTAAAACAAGTAAATAAATTTTCTTAAGTGAAATGATGAAAAATTCAATTTATAAAAACTATCCAGGGTTGTGACTTATTTCAATATTATTTAAAAGATGAAGTAGTTATTATAGTTGGGTAATATATCAATTTAATAACCTGGAACACTAAATTATGTAAAAGCCTCTTCCGATGGTCAATTACAAATACCTAGTATAATCCAATTGAACCATATGTCTATGTCAACCAATTACCTAGATTCATTAAGTTCAAGTTCTAATTATGGCTACCCCCCCGCCCGACAGGTATATTCCTATCCTGTAAGGAAATCTATTAAAGGGTTATCTATCCTCAAGGAAGATCGTGGGCTATTGAGTCTAAGGTCTTAAACTTAAAATCTCTATGTCTAGTTCATTTTAAGTTTACCTAATCAATTTTATTAATGGCCAGTTAATAAAAAGGCTTTAAGGTTAAGACTCAATAAATAAATCTTTAATTACCCAAACTATAATCTAACCCTTATAAACCGGTTTAATTGAAATTCATCACAACCCTAGATATCTAACTTAGCTACGACACATAACTAGGGCTAAAAACTTAAAAGATTTAAAATAAAATTGCATAAGGTAAATGCAGTAAATAAATGCTGAAAGTGAATTAAAATAAAATTGCTAAGGTAAAATGAATTACTTCTACTATATACTAATTAGATTTCTCCCATAATATAATATAAGTTTTGCAAAACATTACCAACCAGCCATATAGGCGGTATTTTGATTTAATCAGTTTAAAAAACAACCAGCCATAAAGGCGGAATCATTTTAATATAAACCAGCCATAAAGGCGGAACCAAAATAACCAGCCATAAAGGCGGGACCAAAATAACCAGCCATAAAGGCGGAACCAAAATAACCAGCCATAAAGGCGGAATATGAATTTTATTACCCACCGACCAATCTGGCGGTATCCTGATTAAGTCAATTTAAAACTTTGAATATATTATAATTATGGGAGAATAATCTAAGAAGCAATAGTAAAAGAATTACCTTTTACCCTAACAGAGGAAAGTTACCTCCTCATTATGAGTAGTAAAAACTGTAAAATAAAGAAAGTAAATTATTATTATTACAGAACTTAATTAAAAATTACAAAACTTTATTAAAAGAAACTTAGAGAGAGAAGAACTCCCTAACTACATCAAAGAAGTGGGAGGAAATGGTACAACAAAAACGGAAATCTCGAGCGCTATTTATAGGCGCGGATAGGGTCTGGGCGTCGCGACGCTAAAGGCGCGTCGCGACGCCCGCTACAGTGACACGTGTCACTTGCTGATTCACCGGCTCAGATCTTATCTGATGACGTGGCACTGTTCATGACGTCATTGCTTACGTCACTCTGAGGTGCGACTGTCGGCAGCGTCAGATCGTGACACGTGGCAGCGGCGCATTTTAGCAAGTCCGTTGCGATGTCGACACGTGGCAAGGCGCAAGATAGCATAGATGATGATTGTCGGCACCGTAGGATGATGACACGTGGCAGGCGCACGTCAGCAGATCGGCTGTGATTGTGACACGTGTCACGGCGCATTTTAGCAAAGTCAAACTTTTCTCAAATTCTGATTTGTGGACCCGGCGCATGATAGCAGATCCGGCGCATGCTGGGCGTCGTGGTGCGCAGTGATCCAGCGTCGCGACGCGCCAAAGACGAAAATATCCATGTTGACGCATTTTTGTCCCGTTTTGCCTCAAATTGCCTCCAGTGCTTTCCAAACTTTATTTATCTGCAAAATAACAACAAAACACATCAAAAAGTTCATAAAACTCGAGAAACAATACAAAACATTAGGTTAAATGAGTGAGAAATAGTGATATAAATACCACTCATCACACCCCCAAACCTAACATTTTGCTAGTCCTCGAGCAAAACAGAAAATAAAATAACATGAAAATAAAATTTAACTAAGCCACTTTCGTAGGGATCACGGTTGCATTTAGCATATGCAACAAGCCTTTAAACCTCTAGGTGTCCCTAGTGGACGAGTTGTAGTCTCGTGAGGGTTTACAGCAATGATACCCACAAACATTTTACAAAAGTAAAAAGTTAGTAAAACTAATGCACACAAAAGCAAAAAGACAAGCGAATAGAGAATAAAGAAAGTTAGTGACTAATCAGGTGAAAATTCTACTCCAAGTTACTAGTTGTTTTGTTTCTTTCTAAATTACCGAATAAGTAAATTCTCCGATTATTTTTATCATTCTCCATATACACAGCCAACAAAATATTAATCAACTCATTTTTTCCCACAACAGTCATAAGTGCAGTTGATAAGAGAGTAATATTTTTGTCCTAAAGTTCTATCAGATTTCACACCTTTTTGTAGCAATGGAATAATTTTCTGATTTTTCTGATTTTTTCTTTGATTTTTCTCTATTTTTTATTTATATACAATACCTTCCGTCTATGTAGCGAGCTTTGGGTCGGTGGCTCCCAAACCAGTTGGCTTTAGGGCACCAGGTGTTAAGACACCCCTACGGACTTAATTACCCAGACTTCAGATATATATTATATATATATATTTTTTTTGCAGCATCTTTGATCCATGTAACGAGCTTTGGGCCAGTGACTCCCAAACCAGTTGGTTTTAGGGCACTAGGTGTTAAAACACCCTTACAGACTTAATAACCCGGATCTTAGATACTTTATTTTTGTAAATCAGAATTTTTTTTTTTTTTTTTTACTCCATCACTTTTTGAGATGCTTCCTCCAATTAAACTATAGCACTGAATATTACAAACTTTTCAATTTTAGCTCATGACCGTGTGTTACCATGTATGTTGATAATACCTGCCAACGGAGCATATGAAGATTCATTTTAGTCAGTGTTAAGGAGAATTTACGAAATAAATAATTTAAAATGAAATAAACAAAAATTAACTTGTTTTGAAATAAATGGTTTGAGATACGTCTCAGGAGTGGAAACTCCTTACTCGGCTATCTCTTACCAATTCCACCTTTTTAGTCAAAACCAAAAAAAATGCAAAATATTTTTGTAATTTTTTGAAAATTTTTCAATTTTTTGTATTTTTCGAAAAAATTTTGAACTAAAAATAAAAACAACACACACACTAAAACACAGGTACTAATCAACTAATTCCCTCCCCCAAACCTAAATGAGACATTGTCCCCAATGTCTTAAACAGTAAAAGGAGAGTTAGAAGGTTGTACCTGGTTAGCTGAAATCTACAGGAAATTAAAGGTTAAGATCCAGATTAACACGACGCCTCTTACCACGATCGTCCTCGGACCAATTTATCTTCGAAATGATAGGGTCAACTTGTGGTTCATAGGCTATGAGTTGGTCTATTAGATCCGGAGCAAGTCTGGCAGTGAAGAGGAGTTCTTTCATAGGTTTTGACACGAACCCATTTCTCCGAGCATCATCAAGAAACACATAAAGAAAATCATAAAATCCATCAACGTTAAGTAGTCCAAGCGGTTTCTGGTGTATGTTCAGGTTCGCCCAAGATAGAACTATAAAAATTTCCTCCAATGTACCTAAGCCACCTGGCAAAGCAATAAAAGCATCAGCACGGTTAATCATTTCTAACTAAACGTTCAGACATACCTGATACGATCAGTTCCTCTCCGTTTGATGATCCAATAAGATTTGCCTCTGCCAAGGGTTTTGGGATGATTCCCAAAACATGACTGCCTCCTTCCTGTACAGCCTTTGAAACGATCCCCATAAGTCCGAGATTTCCTCCGCCATATATTAAGTGCATATTCCTTGCAGCTAAAACTCGACCCAATTCCTGTGCTGCTTCTATGTATTGTGGTTTAGTACCAACAGTACTACCGCAAAACACACAGATGTTTTCAACTCGTCTTCTTGAAGTGGCTTCCATTTTTTATGTTTTCTTTCTCAACTCTGGATGACTTCAAAGGTGCAATGATGAGCTGAATTTATAGTACCTGAAAAGGTGAGTAAAAATAGCATAAGTATCTTCCAAAGGACGATTAGTAGCAAAATAGTAAAATAGATTATGATAGTCAACAAGATCTGGATCCTGTCGGAGAAAACAAAGAGAAACAACAAAACAAATCAATATTATTAGGAAAAGACAAAGAGATATAATATGTACAAAAATTTACAGCTTGATTAACGTCTATGCGTCAGGGACAAGCTTCCCATCCAATTTTCTTATAAATTGGCAAACAGGGTCTTTTTTTAGTCAGATTCCCAAGACTTAACTGTTGTCTTTCTTTTTGAAATTGTGTATGTAATCTGCGAAAGTCTATGTGAACATATCCACTGGGATGCGTCTCAAGAGTCGAAGATATATCATCTAAAGACTCCTTACTCAAGCCATCCGTAATGAATTTAATTTTGTCTTCGCGATTAACAGACACCATTCCTAAAAAACGACAACGAGTGTTGCAATTCCAACGTGCACATTTGTAACAACCACCCATTTGCTTAGCTCTTCGTTTCTTTGCATAGGTGCTTCTTCCAAAACCAGGCAAGTGTGAAATAAAAGAGTCAGAAGACTCACCTGCCAATCAGACTCGTGCTTCAATTACCCAACGAATGTCATTGGGAACACCATAGATTGTCAGTAACCTCATCCGTTCCAAGCGAGCTTTATAGATTTTCATCAGAGATTTTTAAGGGAGAGAAGGAAATTGCTTGTGAAGATTTGAGAGAGCTTCGTCCATCTTGAAATGACTTAATCTGCAAAAACTAAACACACAAAATTAAATCACACCAAATCACAATATATACAAAAATTGCATGGGTTGCCTCCCTGCGAGCGCTAAGTTTAAAGTCGTTAGCTAGACGTGACTTCTTGAACGTTATGCTGGATTTGAAAGTGTGACACTTTCTTTTTGTCGCTCAAATGATTCTCCCCAGTAGTGCTTGACACGCTTGTTTTTCACTTTGAAAGTTTTGTTGGAGTCAGGATCATTTATCTCAATGGTTTTGTCTGGTAAGACCTTAGTGATTAGGAATGGACCTGACCACCTTGATTTTGACTTCCATGGGAAGAATTTCACTCCTGATTTATTGAATAATACCTTCTGCCCTGGTTCCAGTTGTATGCGTACTAACTTCTCATCATGTCTTTTCCTGGCCTTTTCTTTGTACAATATGGCATTTTTAAAAGGCTGAATGTGAAATTCCTCCAATTCATTGAGTTGGTGGAACTGTTTCTCTTCTGTTGCTTGTAGGACAAGACTTGGCTTTTCGAGTGCACAAAACCCTTTATCATCAGTCTCCACAGGCGATTGACATGCCTTAGGTTTGTTAGTAGAACTTTGTTTTGCGTCAGAGTTCTGGATGGTATGGTGTATCACATCAAGTCTGAAACATTCTTCCTTCTTTTCATCATCTGGGAAATTTATGGCTTTGAAAACATTGAATGTTACTTCTTGGTCATGTACCCTCATGGTTAGTTCTCCTTTCTGTACATCAAAATGGTTCGACCTGTAGCCAAGAATGGTCTCCCAAGGATGATTGGCACATCTGCGTCTTCCTCCATGTCAAGGACAATAAAATCTGCTGGAAAAATGAATTTATCAACTTTTACCAGCACATTTTCAACTACACCTCTTGGAAATACGAACGTTCGATCAGCAAGTTGCAGTGAGACTGAGGTAGGCATTGTTTCTCCGATTTGCAGTTTCCTGTAAATAGAAAAAGGCATTAAGTTAACACTTGCACCTAAATCACATAAAGCCTTACCGAATTTGTCTCTATGATGCATGAATGGTGAAACTGCCAGGATCTTTTGACTTCGGGGGAAGCTTCCTCTGAATGATGGCGCTGCATTCTTCTGTTAAAGCTACTGTCTCGTAATCTCCCAATCTTCGTTTTCGTGAAAGAATGTCTTTCATGAATTTTACATAGCTGGGCATTTGTTCCAAGGCTTCTGGAAGTGGTATGTTGATGTGCAGCTTTTTGAAAATCTCCAAGAAACGAGCAAACTGCTTGTCCAGTTTATTTTTCTGAAGACGCTGAGGAAAATGTGGTGGTGGAGTGATCTGTTCTTTTTCTTTTTCTTTTGCTTCTTTTTCTTTTGCTTCTTTTTTCTCCATCTGTGGAACTGCCTCTTTTGGAACTTCCTCAGCAGCTGTTTTGACCTCAACATCTTTGTTGATTTCAGTACCACTTTTTAACATGATGGCATGACATTGCTCATTCCCCATGTTCCTTGGATTTGGCTCAGTGTTGCTAGGAAGGGTTCCTGGCGGTCTGTAACTCTGAGCATTGGCCAGTTGTCCGATTTGATTCTCCAGTGCTTTGATGGAAGCTGATTGGCTCTGAAAGATAGCATCGTATTTTTTTAACTGAGCCAGCACTTCTGCTATTCCTGGTTCATTTGCCTGCTCCTGGCCTTTGTTCTGTTGCTGGAATCCAGGTGGTGGATAGTTCTGCTATTGCCCTGAATTGTTGCTCCATGAAAAATTAGGATGATTCCTCCACCCTGGGTTGTAGGTGTTGGAATATGGATTGTTCCCCTGTCTGTTGAAATTGTTGACATAATTCACCGTCTCTGCATGTTGGTTTTTTTCTGGTGCTCCTCCATATGGTGAACTTGTAGATCCAGTGGTAAGAGTCTCCATGAATTTGCATATTTGATCTAGCTTGGTGTTGACTGCTGTATTGGCTCCAACTTCATAAATTCCTGCAATTCTTTGAATCAGACTTCTTTCTGTTGGCCACAAGGAATTGTTGTTGGCCATTTCTTCGATTAGTTCCCAGGCTTGATCTTCTCCTTTTGCCATCAAGGCACCTCCAGCAGCAGCATCAATTGTGGTTCTCATTATTCCAGAAAGTCCATTGTAGAATGTTTGGACTTGAAGCCATTTTGGAATCTCATGGTGTGGACATTTCCGGAGTAAGTCTTTATATCTTTCCAAGCTTCGTAAGAGTTTCTGAATCTTGTTGCACAAAGGATGTGATGTCATTTCTCAGCTTTCCGGTTCTGGCTGGTGGAAAGTATTTTGCAAGAAATTTGGTGGCAAGAGTGTTCCATGTTGTGATAGACCCTGCTGGTAATAAATGTAGCCAAGCTTTAGCTCTGTCCTTCAAGGAGTATGGGAAAACACGCAGTCTTATTGCTTCTTCAGCTTCTCGGTTGTAATTGAAAGTGCCACAAACTTCCAGGAAGTTGCTGATGTGGGCATTAGGATCTTCAGTTGCATTTCCTCCAAACTGAACTGACTGCTGAATCATCTGAATGCAAGTTTTGATGTCTCCTCCTTTTGCTGGTAATGGAGGAAGTACAATACATGAAATGAGTCTGTCAACCACCGGAATGGTTCTGTCTCGAATGGAATTGGTGGTGCACCTCCAAAGGTTCAGGTTCCATGTTGACTAAAGCTTCTTGGGCTTCTCGCCTTTCCCTTCTCAACTGTCTGATGGTTCTTTCAATTTCTGGGTCAAGCGGTCGGATTTCAAAGCTTCTGGTTCGTCTCATGAAGTTTCTGAGAACCTGAAACACAAGAAAACAAAAACAAAGTAAAAAGAATTTAGATACAAGTAAAAGTATCTAACCCCTAAACTAATAATAAAAGATAAATAAGTCCCCGGCAACGGCGCCAAAAACTTGACCGGCGTAAACAACACGTATAACGCAAGCGTACGTATCGTTCAAGTAGTATAAAAAGTATCGATCCCACGAGGACTTAAAACCTTATCTTATTAATCTTTATGAGGTTCACTGTTTACTGGTATCTAACGAATTGATTTGATTTGGTTGGAAAAAGGCGATGATTCTAAATTTAAAACAAGTAAATAAATTTTTGCTTAAGTGAAATGATGAAAAATTCAATTTATAAAAACTATCCAGGGTTGTGACTTATTTCAATATTATTTAAAAGATGAAGTAGTTATCTTATAGTTGGGTAATATATCAATTTAATACCTGGAACACTAATTATGTAAAAGCCTCTTCCGATGGTCAATTACAAATACCTAGTATAATCCAATTGAACCATATGTCTATGTCAACCAATTACCTAGATTCATTAAGTTCAAGTTCTAATTATGGCTACCCCCCGCCCGACAGGTATATTCCTATCCTGTAAGGAAATCTATTAAAGGGTTATCTATCCTCAAGGAAGATCGTGGGCTATTGAGTCTAAGGTCTTAAACTTAAAATCTCTATGTCTAGTTCATTTTAAGTTTACCTAATCAATTTTATTAATGGCCAGTTAATAAAAAGGCTTTAAGGTTAAGACTCAATAAATAAATCTTTAAATTACCCAAACTATAATCTAACCCTTATAAACCGGTTTAATTGAAATTCATCACAACCCTAGATAACTAACTTAGCTACGACACATAACTAGGGCTAAAAACTTAAAAGATTTAAAATAAAATTGCATAAGGTAAATGCAGTAAATAAATGCTGAAAGTGAATTAAAATAAAATTGCTAAGGTAAAAGGAATTACTTCTACTATATACTAATTAGATTTCTCCCATAATATAATATAAGTTTTGCAAAACATTACCAACCAGCCATATAGGCGGTATTTTGATTTAATCAGTTTAAAAACAACCAGCCATAAAGGCGGAATCATTTTAATATAAACCAGCTATAAAGGCGGAACCAAAATAACCACCAGCCATAAAGGCGGGACCAAAATAACCAGCCATAAAGGCGGAACCAAAATACCAGCCATAAAGGCGGAACCAAAATAACCAGCCGTAAAGGCGGAATATGAATTTTATTACCCACCGACCAATCTGGCGGTATCCTGAATAAGTCAATTTAAAACTTTGAATATATTATAATTATGGGAGAATAATCTAAGAAGCAATAGTAAAAGAATTACCTTTTACCCTAACAGAGGGAAGTTACCTCCTCATTATGAGTAGTAAAAACTGTAAAATAAGAAAGTAAATTATTATTATTACAGAACTTAATAAAAATTACAAAACTTTATTAAAAGAAACTTAGAGAGAGAAGAACTCCCTAACTACATCAAAGAAGTGGGAGGAAATGGTACACAAAACGGAAATCTCGAGCGCTATTTATAGGCGCGGATAGGGTCTGGGCGTCGCGACGCTAAAGGCGCGTCGCGACTCTAAGGCGCGTCGCGACGCCCGCTACAGTGACACGTGTCACTTGCTGATTCACCGGCTCAGATCTTATCCGATGACGTGGCACTGTTCATGACGTCATTGCTTACGTCACTCTGAGGTGCGACTGTCGGCAGCGTCAGATCGTGACACGTGGCAGCGGCGTACTTTAGCAAGTCCGTTGCGATGTCGACACGTGGCAAGGCGCAAGATAGCATAGATGATGATTGTCGGCACCGTAGGATGATGACACGCGGCAGGCGCACGTCAGCAGATCGGCTGTGATTGTGACACGTGTCACGGCGCATTTTAGCAAAGTCAAACTTTTCTCAAATTCTGATTTGTGGACCCGGCGCATGATAGCAGATCCGGGGCATGCTGGGCGTCGCGGTGCGCAGTGATCCAGCGTCGCGACGCGCCAAAGACGAAAATATCCCTATTGACGCATTTTTGTTCGGTTTTGCCTCAAATTGCCTCCAGTGCTTTCCAAACTTTATTTATCTGCAAAATAACAACAAAACACATCAAAACGTTCATAAAACTCGAGAAACAATACAAAACATTAGGTTAAATGAGTGAGAAATAGTGATATAAATACCACTCATCAGCTATATTTTTCATCATGGTTAGGTGTGGATGCCTCAACCTTTATAGATATATTTTCTTTTTGAATGAGCATGAATCAAAGTGTAACTTTTTAGAACCGGGATTATATGGAATGGAATCAATAATTATTCATTTATTTAACACAAGTCGCTGTCTTTCTCTATCTCTCTCTCTCTTTTGAAAATTACAATAATAATAGTTCAAGTAAATTATAACCTAAATAGTTCGACAAAAGTACCAAAATAGTTTAACCAAATTACAATAACAATAGTCAACCAAAGTAGAAGCAAAATAGTACAAAAAAAACATAGTTCAACAAAACCCAATATGATCAAAATACTAATAAATCATCATAACTCATTGGTATCATCCGTGGTTCAAGATTCATAGTTCTCTTTCTCTTTGTTATTACCTTATTCTGAATCCCCCATTTAAATTATACGTATATAAAAAATATATACAAGACAATAATTGTGTTGGTGTAAGATTTTCAAGCTCCTATTAATGCTTCTTATGTAGGCCTACAACAAAAACCCAACAGAAATCAACACTTATTAATCCAGCAATTAGGGTTCAATAAATTACAATTTTGAAGCTAACAAAACAAACTACACCATTGCGTTTCAAAAAATCATCTTCTATTATAAATACAAGCTAATTAATATATATGTTTCAAAGGAACACCTTAAACCCATTTCAGATAAAATTAACCTTAATAAAATTTAAGGAAAACACACAGATCCAAAAAAGAATTCGAATTTACCTTAATTAATTTTTATTTCTAATCAACAAATAAACAATTTCTTTTTTAAAATATCAAAAATAAAAGATTAAAACAACTATTTTTATTTTTAAATTTTCAATAATGTGAGCGTTCATGGCCATTGTTTGCTTAACTTTGGTTTCAATGCAATGCGTTTGGATTTGTTTTCACAAGAAATTTGAACTAAAAGCTACAACCTTTTTCTGTATGAAAGAAAAAAGAAATTGCACTACGGAGGCTGAAAAAAGAAAAAGTTACTAATAAACAAGTACCTTGTTCACGAAGAGCTAACATGTCTATTCATATTCTCTTCTCTAGCAGCCAAAAAAGTCCCACGTCAAAAGTCTGATGGGTTTTGGTAAGATTTTTTTATAGGATTTGATATTTATATTTCCCACTAAAGAGTCTCACACAATTTCATATAAAAAAATCCTTTAAAATAAATAAGTTTTTCAATACCATAAGACTTTTTATTACTTGTTTAAAGTCTTGATTGAATGCCACTAGATTTAGACTCCCTCTTTAAAAATCTTAATAGTCTTAATAGAATAACACAAGACTTTTTATATTATTTAAAAATCTTAATTGAATACCACTAGACTTCTTTAACCCCAAAATAATCTTTGAAAATCCTAATTGAATACACCCCTAAAAGACAATATGTATTTATAGTAAGCCAAGTATCACAAGAACACTATTAAGTTGAAGGAACACCAAAAAAAAATGTTGAATTTTATTCGAGCTAGGTTTGAATAAATGGATATGGTTTTGGTATAATTGAAAATGATCATTCAAGTAAAAGAAAAATCAAGTTAGGGATATGCATTTTAAACATTACATGTAAGTAAATGAAATTTTATTGGTTCAAGGAAAAAAGAAATTATCGAACTGGCAATGGAGAAAATGAGAAGATTGAAGAAAGCATTGAACAAAAGTTAAAGAAAACAAAGATATAGTTAAGAAAGGAAACATATGTTATTCCAATTCAAAAAAAAAAAAAAGTGTAACACCCCGATTTTTAAAATCAAAAGCAACCGAGTTTTTACGATCTTTTTTCATTCGTACACTTAAAACTTAATTGCGGAAGCATTAGACTTAACAAATCATATCTTATAAATAATTATGGACATAAATATTCAGATATCAATCATTCGAATCTTAATTACACAAAAAAATCTAAAAAATATTTAACAGCTCTTGATCATCATTTTTCAAATCTACTCATCAAACTAATTGTCAGCGAAAGACCTTATGCCAAAACTTATACGACCTCTAAATCACGTCATTTGACATTAAGAGGTCATTTCATGTTGATGTTATACATTAGCGTTACACTCGGAGATGTTAAATTGCGGAAGACCTCATAATTTTTCAAGTTGAGGTTATACATCAGCGCTATAACCTCAACTTATATAGTTCGACGTGCCAAGTTTGTTCTATCATGATTTGTAGGTGGGCATATCTTCATGTACATACATACATATTATATACATATATACATACATATTATATACATATATACATACATATATATATATATATATATATATATATATACATACATACATATATATATATATAAAGTGTGTGTATATGACAACTAGACGTGAACCTAGAGAGTCTCATCATAATTATGTGTACTTATTGAGAACTATGGCAACAATAGTCAATTGTTGAATGTGTTTTGTGTTCGGATTGAATTGTTCAATCCGGTAATTTATGAGATAAATTGAAATTAATTAATTTTGTTTATCAAGAGTTGATATATGATTATTGTATGATGTTAATTTTTAACAATAATTCAAATGTGATTTGAATTAGTATATTAATTAAATTCTATTTTACATTTAATAGTTAAATTAATACATAAATTAATTAATATAATTATACATGTAACACAAAACAAAAAACACTACAATAATCCATAAGTGTTAGAGATTAAATTAGTGTTGTGAAAATTCCAAAAATTAAAGTTCAAGAGTTGAATTTTTGGTGGAATTTTTGGGTTGTCATTATTGAGCAACCAAGCCACCTCATGATTGCCCAGATTTGCTTAAGGGAACTGATAAGGAAATATATCTCTTTACAATGGAAATAATCTCCAAGCTTCAAATTATAATTATTGTAATATTATTTTTTCAATTATTAGTATTATTTCTTTCCTATTTTAGTTTGATATGTTGTCTTATAATGACCCAAATCGGGATCAATGATAATTATGTAATTGTTTCAAATTCAATTTAAAATAAAATAGTCAAAGTTAAAAATATGCCCCATGGACTTATAAAAAGACAAAAAATACAAGATCATCAATTTAAAACAAATCATAGAACTTTCCACGGTAAATGTGATCACCTTAAGTTTTTAAAATAAACAACGGTCCATAAAAAATAAACGCATCATCTTATAACTACATGTTCTAATAATAAAGATTTATGACATAACCTAAAATGTCGACGAAATACCTAAAAATAATGAGTTGTGAGATATCCCCACTCTAAACAACTCACAATCGTGCCAAGTCAAAGCTACTCCTCGAAGTCTTGGTCTCAAAAATCACCACCTGAATGTGTTAATGAAGGGGTGGACAAAACAACATGCTTAGTAGGGATTAAATCACTTATCTCGTGCGCGTGTGCGCCCAATAGACAAATATTTATTATGCGATTAAAGAAAAACTATAATTTATACATATACATTTATAAATAAAATATGCATCATCAATACAATGTATCAATTTATAAAAAATCATCATGTGACCACACTGTTGGACAATTATGACCCATAACGTCACTATTTGTAAAAGACATTGTGGTTTTTGTACAAATTAACTATGTGACAATGGAAATTGCATTTTATCCTTTCGTAATTTGATTACTTGAATATATAAATGATAAAAGTCCTTATGATTAGTTCCGAATTATTAGATATGAGACAATATCAATCCATAAAGGTTTAATCATTAAATATCCCTAGTCGTAGTATTATCGAGACTGGACATCGATAATGCGGAATAGACTAGTATTGCACTTATGCGTGTTATGAAAGCGTAACAACATAGTTCTCATATATTTAAGTATTGGATACTTATGCAAGTGTGATAGGAGGTTGTGTTTACCGATGGTACGGAAACAGCTTCGCTCTGGATAGACCCATCGGAATCCCATTGGTAGTATGACTATGTGTCTATAGGAATCCGAATCAGGGTAGGTGTATTTGGTCTTAACCTGAGACTTGCATCTCTAGTACTTGCGACAATCAATACGCTTTGGTTTTGGTCGTCCTGGACTTTAACAGGTTCTGTGTGTTGGGGTTGGTGCTCAGAGCGCCAATCCGGACCGTATTTATGTCTGACTCATGAATACGAACATCCCTTTATTCCATAATATTACTTATTTATGGTTGCACCTCTTTTTTTTATATACGTATTCGATCTGATTACGATTAGATTGAAACTAAATGTGGTTTAGTGATATGTATATATTAGACAAATGCCCGATAATATATAATGCAGTACACAGTTACAAAGTTAGTTTGTAATTGACAATGGGAAGTGTTACTGCTATATATATATATTATCAAACATAGTTCCTGGTCAAGATTTGCTAACACGGGTCGGTTAGTCAAATCAGTTGAGACCAGTACATGTCGTATATCAAGACTTGGTCCGATGGTTTATCCCAATGAACCATGAGTCTGGGGAGACTCGTATAGACGTGTAGGTGTTTATAGTGTATAAACACTTAACGGCTCACCGAAGATTCTTAATGGATGGTACACCAACGTCAGTAAGAATCTTCTCGGGTTGAGTAGCATATTGGTCCTTCGACTTGAGATACCACTGTGGATGTATGAGACATCCTCCTCACTTAGATGACAGTCATGTCACCGATCTATTTGGATCAGACCTCCGCCTGTTCATTGGGTGTGGACCGATCCTCAGGATATCCTGTGTGTATCAAGATAGGATCCGCCAGTTCTGTGTACAGAGCATAGGTAGTCCATATATAATTAGCAGTCTGTTAAATCTGTGGCCACAGTATACATCGGAAGTAAGTTCCGAGTGTTATTTAAAGATTGCTAATAGATACGTCGACGAGATAATACCTATAGAGATTTGACGTTTACATCTATATCTCTGGGATTATCTGGATACGTGTGACGGAGGGATTATACGTATGCAATGACCTCGACCTGTATGATTCAGCTAGTTTATCCGTGATCGTCATAATCTACGGGTGGATAGATTATGGACACGAAATTTAGTGTGTTGGGTGTGATGTCAAGACGGAAGTATCACTTCAGTCATATGGAGATGATGGTCACGTAGGATACGGTACTAGTACTCTTATGTACTGCAGTCATCGGGATAAAATGACAAGGTCATGTTTATCCGATTATAGAGACTAGTTACCAGACATCCGACATGTGCTTCGTACGGGGCAGACACAATTCCAGCCCCAGGCCTAGCACGTGATCATCCGATACTGGATCGACATACGCAATACTACGTATACTACGCCTGATATAGATCCTTATATTCCTGTAAGGATATTTCTGGAGAATTGGGTAGGCATGGCGCTTTGCTAGAAGCCAACCTTGTCTTGTAAATCGGTACAAACGTAGTACTAGGTACTTACGTGTTCGGATAGTCCGACGACCGTATTTACTGCCAACATATCCGGGGATCTCATGGGTTGCTTCCCGAAGATTCACCGATGACGTATGACTCGCACTTTAATTAATCTGGGATTAATTAGAAGAGAGAGAAAATTAATCTGGGATTAATTGCAGAGATATTTTATCTGGGATAAAATATCATTTAAAGAGAGAGAACGATTAATTTAGAATTAATCGATAAAATAATATATTTGATATATTATACGAAATTGGATTACGACGCGGAATTAAAATTAGATTTTAATTTGGGCGAACGAATTAATTTAGAATTAATTTGTTAGCGATGTGAACAGTGATTTCGCTAGGCATAATCATTTAATTGTGTCGCAAAGGAAAATTTGTTAATTTGGAATTAGCGAACCCGAACCCGAGATTATTTGCGAGCGCATTCGCATTTCGAATTCGAATGCGGCACGTAAGTCAAATCAAGCGTCAAATCGCTAGTCGCATCAAGCGTCAAATCATTAGTCACTTTGAGTGATGTGACAACTTGTCACTTGATTGATTGAATGATGTGACTTGATGGAAGTTGATGGTGGAGTGTGATACACTCAAGTGTGATGGCATGATAGATATTTAATATATTTAAATGTTTGGTATTTGTTTTTTGATTTTGGAAATCAATTAATTAATTTTTTGGAAAATAAAAAGTGGTATTAGATACACACTTTTGGCCAACCATCACACAACTCACTCTCTCTCTTTTCTCTCCCTCTCATTCACGCCTAGGGCATAATTTTCTCTCTTTTTTCACAGCTCACTGCCGTGAGCTAAGGGAAGCCAAAATGTGGGAAATTTATGGCAAATTTCTTGAGAGCTAGCACTCCGAGAGACATGCGAAGGTGATAGGGAAGTCCACCCATGAGCTTGGAATCGTTTGACGAAGCTTGGAGCTTGTTCAAGGAGCACCAAAGCCGCATCTTGGAGGAAGAACAGCAGCTCACTGCCGAGCATGACAGTGATCAGAAAATAATTTTTGTTCATTGCCGCATCGCTCAACCGATCGATGTAAGTATTCCGCAACTTCGTCGTATGTATTCACATGTGTTTTCTTGCTTTGTTTTCGATCCTCGGGGCCGTAGAAACTCCAATAGACGCTGTTCCAGGCTCACGACCCGGTCGGGAGTACGGAGTAGCCCACTGGGGACTAAACCGAAGAATAATGGAGTCGCCACCCAGCGTGAACTGGGAAATGATTTAAGGCCGTACTCACCCCTCGCAAGGGAAGACCTCAAACCGTTGGGTTCAGAATGGTCCCTTACTTATGCCACTTGTAATGAACGGATTTGTGCAATAATCTAACCAAGTCTACGCAACATACATACACAAGAATAACCTACATCTAAGTTTGCATACAACCTATATCTAAGTTTACATACAACCTATATCTAAGTTCGCATACAACCTATATCTAAGTTTGCATGCATAAAAGTAAATCGGAATAACGGCAAGCACACAATTTCATGAGCATATTAGATTGATAAGTGCAGAGACATAAATAAATAACAATTGTCTAAACATGAATATTAAAGAGAGATAACTAAACTCCTAATGCGAAAGAAATAACTAAATCATGCATGGAAATAACGTGCTATTTCTAATAAATGATAGATAAACAGAAGATTAGATGAAATGAAATATGTGCGTTTCTCAAGTGGTGCGTGGAGTTGTATCCCAAGTTCAGACCGTACTACTGTCCATTTGGATTCGGCTACGAAATTTACGTCTTTTAAGTCGCCTCTTGGAAGTGCGTTACACGGCCGTCAGAAGGGTTAATGCTCCGCAACTCATCCGGTTCACTGGTTCAATGTTTTCCTTCGTCGCCTCGCTACTTTGGGCTGCTGTTTTCTCTATTTTTGAGGGTTCAGTTTTTGGTGGTCGATGGACTATTTAGGGTGCAGTTTTTCGGTGATTTATGGACTATTTTAGGGGCAGTTTTTCGATGATTTATGGACTGTTTTAGGTGTAGATTTTCGGTGATCCAAGGGTGTTTTTGGAGGGTTTTGTTTCGGTAATTTGAGGGTTGTTGTGCTGCTATTTGGTTTGGCACTGTGCCCGTCAATGTTGCTGGATGAGTGGGCTGGTGAGTGCTAGCTTGGAACAAAATGAAAGAAAAAAAATTTCCACCATGGAAGCTTGAAGTTTCGACCAAGCATGAGAGAGGAAGAGAGAATAATGTTTTCAAATTTTTGATTTCTAAAATCAATTACCAAAACAAATCAAAATTACATTTATATTTTCCAAAAAGTAAAGTGTGTTGGACAAGTAAGCTTTAAAAGCTTCCAACCACTTCCATCATTCAAGTGACTTGTTGATGTAAGTTGGTGGGCCCCACTTTAAATTCCGAATTTAAGTCGGACAATCCAACACGCAACTTCTCTCGGGCCCGGGTTCGTTTAATTCTGAATTAAACGAATTTTCCGTTGCGACTTAATTAAATCCAATTTAATTAAATAATAATGCCTAGCAAAATTATTACGGAAGTCGCTCGTGAATTAATTCCAAATTAATTTGTTCACTTGAATTAAACTCCAATTTTAATTCCGTATTGAAATCTAATTTCAATTAATATATCTAATATATTATTTTAGCCCAATTAAGTAAATTAAATAATAAAATCTAATTTCACTATTAAATTTACTTTACCGATTAATTCCAAATTAATCGCGTTCTCTCTTCTCGACGAATTTAATCCCAGATAAATTCTCGACGTAATTAATCCCAGATTAATTCTCTCTTTTGATAATTAATTCCCAGATTAATTATTTCCATAATTAATCCCAGATTAATTTTCTCTTTCATAATTAATCTCAGATTAATTTTCTATTCGAGTCAAATCTCAACGGTGAATCTTCGGGAGGCGACCCAAGAGATCCCTGGATATGTTGGCAGTAAATACGGTTATCAGACTATCCGAATATGTGCGTACCTAGTACCACGTTCTTACCGATTTAAAAGACATGGTTGGCTTCTAGCAAAACACCGTGCCTACCCAATTCTCCAGAAATATTCTGTAAACGAATATGTAATCTTTTTTCTGGCGTAGTATACGTAGTATTGCGTATTGCGATCCAGTATCGGATGTCACATGCTAGGCCTGGGGCTGGAGGGGTGTCTGCCCCGTACGAAGCATATATCGGATTAACATCAACTAGTCTCTTTAATCGGATAATCATGACCTTGTCATATTATCCCGATAGCTACAACATTTAAGAGAGTACCATTTTTGTATCCCTGCGTGATCATCATCTCCATATTACTGAAGTGATACTTCCAGCTTGACATCACACCCAATACACTACGATTCTCAGTATACCCAGAAGAGACGTACACAGAACCTGTTAAAGCCCCGAACGACCAAAACCAAAGTACACTGATTGTCGCAAGTATTAGCGATGCAAGTCTCAGGTTAAGACCAAATACACCTACCCTGATTCGGACTCCCATAAACACATAGTAATACTACCAATGGGATTCCGAGGGGTCTATCCAGAGCGAAGCTGTTTCCGTACCATCGGTAAACACAACCTCTTATTACACTTGCATAAGTATCCAATACTTAAATATATGAGAACTATGCCGTTATGCTCCCACAACACGCACAAGTGCAATACTAGTCTATTCCGCATTATCGATGTCCAATCTCGATAATACTACGACTAGGGATATTTTAATGATTAAACCATAGTGGATTAATACTGTCTCATATCTTATTAATCCGGAACTAATCATATGGACTTTTATCATTTATGTATCTTGGTAATCCAATTACAAATGATAAAAGAGCAATTTCCTTTGTCACATAGTTAATTTGTACAACAACACCATGTTCTGTACAAATAGTGATGCTATGGGTCGTAATTTTCCAACAATCTCCCGTTTGGTCTATAGCCAATCACTCAAGTGTCCCACCCCTGAACTATGTATGGGTCGCTCAAACTTCTGCTTAGAAACTACTTTCATCAGCGGATTTGCAAAGTTATCATCTGATGCGATTTATTCGATCATCACATCGCCACGATGTATGATCTTACGAATCAGATGAAATAGTTGAAGTACATACTTGGATCATTGATGAGACCATTAATTCTTTAGCTTATGCTGTAGCCTAGCTCAGCCGCTAACAGAATTATATCTAATCTAATTAGGATTATATAGATCCAAAATGCTTATTTTGCTGCCTCAGTTGCAGCAATATTTCGCTTTTGTTGTTTATTCGGCAATAGTATCTTGCTTGGAAGATTTCCAGCTCACTATTCTGTTATTCAAACTATGTAGTACCCTTATTGCGACTTACAGTCGTTATTTTCGGTTTGGAAACTTGCAGCAGTGAATCCAGTCACTTCAAGTTCTTATTCTCCATAGCTTAAGAAAGAATCCTTAGTTCTTCTAAGATACTTAAGGATGTTATTAACATCAATCCAGTGGCCATCACCTGGATTGGCCTGATTGTGATTCCATATGCTCAAAACATACGAGACACTAGGTCGCGTACATGTCTTTCAATGTACGAGTTCTCGGAGAGTGCCAACAACTTTTAGATCTATCCCAGTAGATCCTTATTCCTAAAATAAAGGTTGTTTCTCCCAAGTTGTCTACGGAGAATTTTCATGAAAGCCAATCTTTCACCGATTGTATTATGGGAATTTCATTTCCAAGAAATGATATATCATCATCATATAGGACAATCACTGTCAGTGCGCTCCCACTAACCTCCTTATATACACAAGAATCATTTTCGTTTTGAATTAAATCATATACCATTATGATTACATCAAAATGCTAGTTCCAAGAACGCAATGCTTGCTTCAATCAATAAATGGATCGACTTAACTTGCAAACCTTGTTTGCATGTTTTGGTACGACAAAACCGTCAGGATGTTGATAAACATCCTCTAAAAGGTTTCTGTTAAGGAAAACGGTTTTGACGTTCGGCTGTCATATTTCATAAATGAAACGTGCATCATTAACAAGCATTATCTGAATGGATTTAATCATGGCAACGAGTAAAAGGTTTTGTCGTAATCGACACAATATTGATAACGATACATTTTCGCTACAAGCCTAGCTTTGTACGTTTATATGTTGCCATCCATGTTTGTCTTCCTAGAAGACATATATAGTACCATTAGGCACAATGCCTTCTGGTACAACAACCAGCACCCAAACTTGGTTGATATACATGGAATCCATTTCGGACTTCATGACACTTTGCCATGAAAGGAGTCGATACCTTGTATCACTTCCTCAAACGTAGCCGGTTCGTTTTTCTCAATATGATTAAAATCTTCATGAGGTGAGATCAGAAACCCATACCCCAGGTTGTTTTCTGACTCTCTCCGACTTACGCGGTTCTTGTGTATTCGAAGATTGTGGTACAGTTCCATCCCTGATGAACTGTTTGTGTTCCGTTGAGGAATTAGTGCCTTGAACAGTATTACTCTGATTTTCATCGAGTTTTACTTTTCTCCCACTTACCACTGCATATAGGTATTCCTCTTAGGAAAACTGCATGGAGAGCAACAATTACATTGTTCTCTTATGAGTTGTATAAGTACTATACTTTGGTTTCCCTAAGATAACCCACAGATTAGGCACTTATCCGATTTGGGTTTTAGTTTGGAATCATCCAAACATATGCCTAGCATTCCCAAATCTTCAGGAATAGGAAAACCCGGTTTCTTTCCTGTTCATATCTAATATGAAATCTGTCTAACTGATTTTCATGGAACTTTATACAAAATGAGTATTGCATTGTTTAATGCGTATCTCTATAAGGAAAATGGTAGCTCAGAGCAACTCATCATTAACCTTACTATGTCCAACAAAGTTCGGTTTCTCTGTTGGAACACACCGTCAATTGAGGTGTTCCAGGAGGAGTCCACTATGAAAGAATACCATACTCTTTCAAATAGTCGAGAAACTTATTGCTTAAGTATTTTCCACCACGGTCTAACCGTGACAGTTTTAATACTTTAGCCAGTCTGTCTGTCTACTTCGAGTTGAAACTCTAAAAGTTTCTGACTTGTGTTTCATTAAGATACACATAACCATAACGCGATGCCACATTCGTAAAGGTTACGAAGTATTCATATCGACCTCTAGCCTAGCTAGATATGGGCCTACTTACGTCACTATGAACGAGGGCTAACAGATCGATGGCACTTGCACTTTTACCAAGTAAAAGGTGTTTTAGGCACTTTGCCTAATAAACTAGATTCGTAGACATCATTTGAATAGAATCAAATCCGTCCTAGTACCCATTCTTCGAAAGTGTGGATATACGAGTCTTGTTAATGTGTCCCAGACAATAATGCCACAAATGAGTCTCATCTGATTAATTCAGTTTGAGCTATTTGTTTGTCATGTTATATGTTTGAGATTCATTTATATTCAAAATATAAATATTGTTATTCAAATCTAATGTGCTTATCTCAATATCATCTTTATAAAATAAAACACTTAGTGTTCTAAAATATAAAGGTATACTCGCAACGAGTTAAACTTAGATATAGAGATAATGTTTCTAGTCAAACTAGGTACATTATAACATTTTCCTAATTTAAGAACATACCCAAAGGGTAGTTCCTAAACTTAGGTTTCTACGGTTAAAATAGCGACTCTCGTCCCGTTTTCGACTCGCAGGTCGATCTCAACTAAAGTCAGTCTCCTGCTAATCAGCAGATACTGCACATCAGTACATATTTATGTACCACATCTAGTATCAAAAATCCAATTTTGAAACTAGTAGTGAACATGTTTATGACAAACATGCTTGAAGCCTAAGCCTTGCCCCGCCTTCACTTCCTTAATGTATGCCTTGTCCACATGGCAGTCACGCTTAAGTGACCCCGTTTGCCACATTTTGGGCAGACATCTTGGGATATGTCTTTTGTCTTCCTAGAAGACTGTGATGATTTTGCCTTTGCCCATTTTAGAAGCTCTGGCTCCGCCTCCTAGAGTATAGCCATCAACTCTCCAAGAGTTTTCTCTTGGTTCATAATGAACCTGCCCCATCTTTCCGGTAGAGACTATAAGACCAAATCTTTGGTAGTCTCGGCCACGTAGGTAATTCCCAGCTAACCTAGCTGATCGATGTCAACAATCATTTGCGACACATAGTGCTCGACAGATGTACCCTCTGACATACGCGAGCGAAAGAGCTTCCTTTTGCAATTTGTACTTCTAAGATCTAAGAATATATCTATGAAGATCCTTCAATTTCAATATCATACTATAAGGATCTAATCCTTAGTTCTGATGAAGAAATTAAGGAGTTTTTGCGGCAAGCATAACTGATTGAGCACTAAAGTTATCATCACATGAATCTTCCAAAGATCATGTTCTACTATTTGCTCAATTCGGGCTTAGGCGCGAGACGACACTCTATCAAATAAAGTAACTTCTCGGTTCCCAAAACTATCCTGAGGTTTTATTCCCAATTTGAAAATTGAAGCCGCTTAAAATATTTTCACTTAGGATTATGTTTTAAGCGCTAATATTTCAGTTATCTTGATTCCAATAGTCCAACTATCCAATCAACGATTTCGCGTACAATTGAATATAATGATTACTATAGTCTAACTATATAATCAACTATAATTTGATTGATTAAATTCAAATATATTGATTACTATAATCCAATTATATAATCAACTATAAATTGAAGTAGTTTGAATACAGTCCAACTGTTTAATTTAAAACAACAATTAAATATTAGTCTAACTAATATATTATAAATTAATGACGAAAAATGAAATGAGCGTGTATTGGCAAGTATCTAAACGAAATTGCAAATTTAATACTTGCCTCCCACTATTTTTCGGCGAGCCTCTAACCCTCTGTTGAGTCCTCGGGAAACCTAGTTTCCTAGTGGGCTATGATCCCGTTAAATAACACACAACCTTGACTTTGGCCAACAAATTGTATGAAACTTAACTAGGTAGATTCTAAGATCAATTGGATCTCATCCAATTCCTAGATCCAGTAGGTGGACATCCAAGTCCGAAACATATATCTAATATATGCCAATATATCCAATATATTCCCTAACCTTTTTCCTCTGAATCAACTAAGCCTTGGCTTTGGCACAACAAGCTTAATGATTCCAGTTAAGCAAGACCCATTGACTTTGGAAAGCTTCGTAATCGATGTCGATGGACAAGAAGTGATCTTGACTTTGGCCAACAAATCACAACTTGGACAAGACATGCGATATAGAACAATGCATTCATGATTCAAACACATCCGCGATGGACAAAGGTCTTGACTTTGGCCAACAAACCAGTGCCAATCTTGGATCTTGAGAGAGAATCACTCAATGGAAGGAAATCACTTAATATTTGTTGAGGGTTTTTCGCGTAAATTGGCAACCAATTATTATCTTTGATTAGGTTTCATCATACACCCTTAAACATGCATTCTAAAAGCATAATAAGGCGCGATAAAAATTAATAATGATATGCGGATGGATATATAAAACAATTTGTTCCTAGAACAAATCTCTCATTTTTCTCTCTCCCACTAGCACTATTCTTACTTCTACCCAATTACATAACACTTCTAAAGAAACCTCATTTACATTGAGGGGAATAGGTGAGAAGAGAAATACAATGAGAAAAGAGGTAATAGGCTGGACACGCAGGTCCAATTTAATAAATTCTAAAATTTATTACAACAATTTCCAAAATTGCCCTCACCCTTCTAATATGCATCCGATATACATTATTCATACATACATCCAAGTATTCACACATAACATGTTATCAATCAATCTAATCCAATTAATTAATCTTTGATTAATGACCATCCAATGTTCAAACAACGATTTGATTTGCGCGAGTCAAACTCGTTTAAGAATAAATACTCAAGTAAGTATTCTTGAATTATATCGAACTATAATTTTAAATCCAATTTAAATTATATTCAATACTAATTCATATTTAATTCCAAATTAAATAATTACACTTTTAAAAGTGCCTTTTAGACTTGGATTCCAAATCCAATCTTTATGGGTCTCAAAGGCCCAATTAGTATCCAATACTATTCAATTAAAGTCCAATGGGCTTTCAATTAATTCATTAGGCATGAGCTTTGGCAATTACGGGTCAAACCTAAGATGCCAAGGCCCAATTAGGAATCACCCTATGCCAAAATCAATTTAGGCCCATTAGGCCCAATTAAATTATTTAAAGGCCCAATTGTCATATTTGGACTTTATGGAAATGGTTTTAGGCCCAATTGGATCCAACCAATTATCCTAAACCAAACTTGGCCCAACCAAGCCCATTAAGCCCAAATACAACAAATTAAATTAACTCATTATTCCAAATCACAAATTAATTCAATTCAAGTGTAATTAACATAATTAATTAACTAATCTAATGTTTCCAAAATATTTAATTAATCCAATTAATTATGCTCTTTAATTCCAATTCATGTCCAACATAAATTGAAGCAAAACAATTCATTATAACATGCTTCATGCTCACGGTTTTGACAAGAAATAATTATGCAATTTGATTCCAATCCAATTAAATCAACATCCAACATACATTTCATGCCAATAACACATCCAATATGTCAAATTTCAAAAATTCCCATTAGCTTATCTAGGGTATATATTCGGCCAACCTATAGGATTTGGGGATTTTTGATCTAATCAATATTTTACAAATCCAACAATGTACAAATCCAATTCAACATCATATAAGCTCAACCAAATCACCAATTTAAAGAAATTATGTTCTAAACACAAAAACCCCAAATAAAGTCCATGAACCCTAGAATTCCAAATCAAGCTTAGGATGGCTCTGATACCATTGTTAGTCTCCAAGACATGCCACAAGATCACTAAGCATGATTAAAGTGCGAATAAATCAAAGAGAGTTGCAGAAAAACTTACTTTGATCGGATGGGTTTCAAGACTTTTTATGCATTTCCATGGAAGCTCCAAGCTTTGAATAAAGTTCTAAACCCTTGGGTGAGTCTCCCTATCACCTTGATTCACTCCTTTAAGCGCTAGCTTGGAACAAAATAAAAGAAAAAACATTTCCACCATGGAAGCTTGAAGTTTCGGCCAAACATGAGAGAGGAAGAGAGAATAGTGTTTTCAACTTTTTGATTTCTAAAATCAATTACCAAAAACCAATCAAAAGTTGCATTTATATTTTCCAAAAAGTAAAGTGTGTTGGACAAGTAAGCTTTAAAAGCTTCCAACCACTTCCATCAATCAAGTGACTTGTTGATGTAAGTTGGTGGGCCCCACTTTAAATTCCAAATTTAAGTCGAACAATCCAACACGCAACTTCGCTCGGGCCCGGGTTCCTTTAATTCCGAATTAAACGAATTTTCTGTTGCGACTAATTAAATCCAATTTAATTAAATAATAATGCCTAGCAAAATTATTACGGAAGTCGCTCGCGAATTAATTCCAAATTAATTTGTTCACTTGAATTAAACTCCAATTTTAATTCCGTATTGAAATATAATTTCAATTAATATATCTAATATATTATTTTAGCAAAATTAAGTAAATTAAATAATAAAATCTAATTTCACTATTAAATTTACTTTACCGATTAATTCCAAATTAATCGCGTTCTCTCTTCTCGACGAATTTAATCCCAGATAAATTCTCGACGCAATTAATCCCAGATTAATTCTCTCTTTTGATAATTAATTCCCAGATTAATTATTGCCATAATTAATCCCAGATTAATTTTCTCTTTCATAATTAATCTCAGATTAATTTTCTGTTTGAGTCAAATCTCAACGGTGAATCTTCAGGAGGCGACCCAAGAGATCCTTGAATATGTTGGCAGTAAATACGGTTATCGGACTATCCGAATATGTGCATACCTAGTACCACATTCTTACTGATTTACAAGACATGGTTGGCTTCTAGCAAAACACCGTGCCTACCCAATTCTCTAGAAATATTCTGTAAACGAATATGTAATCTTTGTCAGGCGTAGTATACGTAGTATTGCGTATTGCGATCCAGTATCAGATGTCACATGCTAGGCCTGGGGCTGGAAGGGTGTCTGCCCCGTACGAAGCATATATCAGATTAACAGCAACTAGTCTATTTAATCGGATAATCATGACCTTGTCATATTATCCCGATAGCTGCAGCATTTAAGAGAGTACCAATTTTGTATCCATGCGTGATCATCATCTCCATATTACTGAAGTGATACTTCTATATTGACATCACACCCAATTCACTACGATTCTCAGTATACCCAGAAGAGGCGCACACAGAACCTGTTAAAACCCCGGCTGACCAAAACCAAAGTATACTGATTGTCGCAAGTATTAGCGATGCAAGTCTCAGGTTAAGACTAAATACACCTACCCTGATTCGGACTCCCATAGACACATAGTAATACTACCAATGGGATTCCGAGGGGTCTATCCAGAGCGAAGCTGTTTCCGTACCATCGGTAAACACAACCTCCTATTACACTTGCATAAGTATCTAATACTTAAATATATGAGAACTATGTCGTTATGCTCCCACAATGCGCACAAGTGCAATACTAGTCTATTCTACATTATCGATGTCCAATCTCGATAATACTACGACTAGGGATATTTTAATGATTAAACCTTAGTGGATTAATACTGTCTCATATCTTATTAATCCGGAACTAATCATATGGACTTTTATCATTTATGTATCTTAGTAATCCAATTACAAATGATAAAAGAGAAATTTCCTTTGTCACATAGTTAATTTGTACAATAACACCATGTTATGTACAAATAGTGATGCTATGGGTTATAATTATCCAACAGTGAGGTGTTGCGTGAAGGGGCTGCTGGGTTGTTGTCTTGAGGATTGGTGATTGTATGTGAGTCAGTTGGGTGGCCTTCACGTGGAGGGCAGCTTTGGCTTAGGGTTTCTTGTTATTTTTAGTTTTTCCGTGAGTTATTGTTGCTTAGGGCTTTGTTGATTTGTTTGAGTGGACTGTGTGTGTGTGTCGAGAGAGTGAGGGACGTGCCAGTGGCCCGTATTGCCGAGTGTCTTAGGGTTTTGATTTTTGGTCGGTTTTTTGTGTGTGAGGGCAGTGAGTGCGTGAAGGGTAGAGAGAGAGAGCAAAGAGAGAGTGGTTAGAGTGTTTCTTCTTGTTATTATCGTGGATGCTAGCTCTCCTAGGGGTTCTAAGGTTTATGTGTCTTTTTATAGGAGTGGGATATGATTTTCCTTGTATGGGTAGGAAATGGAGATTGTGTGATCATGGGGAAGATTTAATTAGTTTGTTATAAGAAAAAGATTTCTTTAATTTTGGAAGG
The DNA here is from genome assembly GCA_019454045.1 of Zanthoxylum bungeanum. Classification (NCBI taxonomy): domain Eukaryota; kingdom Viridiplantae; phylum Streptophyta; class Magnoliopsida; order Sapindales; family Rutaceae; genus Zanthoxylum; species Zanthoxylum bungeanum. The sequence goes on along the minus strand of SKCR01001349.1, from coordinate 19,742 downwards.
TGATTTATTTAGTTTAGGAGAGGGATTTATTTGATTTATTTAATTTATTTAGTTTAGGCATGTGATTTGATTTGATTTATTTAATTTGGGAAGGTGATTTGATTTGATTTTAACATGTGTTTAATTATTTTAGATTGGCCTTGGAGGCTTGGGCGTGTGGCTTGGCCTTTTTTGGTGGGCTTGGACGTGTGGGTTGGTGGTGTGTGGGCTAAGGATAAATTTTAAAACAGAGATCAAACGAGTGAACCCGAATCTAAGCAAACGAATTAAGTCCAAAAAGGTATTGATTTATGAATTTTCCCTTCCGACGTCCGTTTCCCGTGACTTCTATAGCTTGTTGGGTAGTGCCTCCATACAAGGCTCATCATCGGGACTTATATGCAAAAATACAGTGCCTACAGTCGCCCCCACTTTGATGGGACTTGTGCAGTGTGTGACAATGACAATATTTTCAAAGTTATGCAATGCATTTTTACTTACCTGGCTCGCTAGCTGCTGCTTGACTTGCCTGTTGCTTCGAACTGAGTTGATCTGGTGGTGAGGTACTTCGACCCCTGAGGTTCATCCTTGTAAGATGTTGCGATCTCTAGGAATCACTACCAAACTAAGCTGATATGAGGTGGTGAGGTGCTTCGACCTCAAGGTTCATCCCTGCAAGATTTTACGATCTCTATGAATCACTACCGAACTGAACTGATATGATGGTGAGGTGCTTCGACCCCAAGGTTCATCCCTGCAAGATGCTGCTATCTCTAGGAATCACTACCGGACTGAGCTGATATGGTGGCGAGGTGCTTCGACCTCTGGGCTTTGTTCCCAAACCACCGAATGTGGGCTTTGTTCCCTGGGCTTTATTCCCGAACTGTGCTGATAAGTTGTGGTCCCCTTCCGAACCTTACCCCATTCCCGGAGCGCCATTCCCGGCATGCTAAACCTCATTCCCGAGGCGTCATGGTTGTGGGCCTCGACCCATGCTCCATTCCCGAAGCGTCATTCCCGGTATGCTAAACCTCATTCCTAAGGCGTCGCGGTTTTGGGCCTCGACCCATGCTCCATTATCGGAGCACTATTCCCAGCATGCTAAACCTAATTCCTGAGGCGTCGCGATTGTGTGCCTCGACCCATACTTCATTCCCGGAACGCCATTCCTGGCATGCTAAACCTCATTCCCGAGGCGTCGCGGTTGTGGGACTTGACCCATGCTCCATTCCTGGAGCGCCATTCCCGGCATTTGATGATGTGGGACTCGACTCATGTTCCATTCCCGGAGCGCCATTCCTGGCATTTGATTATATGGGCCTCGACCCATGCTCCATTCGGACTTCCATAGACACATATTCATACTACCAATGGAATTCCGAGGGGGTCTATCCAGAGCGAAGCTGTTTCCCGTACCATCGGTAAAACACAACCTCTTATTACACTTGCATGAGTATCCTATACCCAAATATATGAGAACTATGTTGTTGTGCCCTCACAACGCGCACAAGTGTAATACTAGTCTTTTACGTATTTATCGATGTCCAATCTCGATAATACTCTGACTAGGGATATTTAATGATTTATCCTTCGTGGACTGATACTGTTTCATATCATTCTCAGTCCAGGAATAAATCATAGGGACCTCCTATCATTTATACATCTAGGTGATCTAATCACAAATGATAAGAGTGCAATCTCATTTGTCACATAGTTAATTTGTACAACAACACCATGATCTGTACAAATAGTGACGCTATGGGTCATAATTGTCCAACAATCTCCCACTTGGCCTATAGCCAGTCACTCGAGTATCTACCACCCGAACTATGTACCGGTTCGCTCAAACTGCTGAGAAAGGTTTTCGTCAGCGGATTTGCATGATTATCATCTGATGCGATTTATTCGATCATTACATTGCCACGATGTATGATCTGAACGAATCAGATGAATATCGAAGTATGTATCTGGATCGTTGATGAGACCATTAATTCTTTAGCCTGTGCTCAAGCCTAGCTCAGCTGCTAACATAATTATATCTAATCTAATTAGATTTATTTATCGACCCAGAAGGCTTCTATTGCCGCCTCAGCTGTAACAATAACCCGTATTTATTGTTTATTCAGTTACAGTATCTTGCTTGGAAGATTTCCAGCTCACTGTTCCGTTATTCAAACTGTATAGTACCGTTTTGTGACTTGTAGTCATCTTTATCGGTTGGGAAACTTGCAGTAGTGATCCCAGTCACTTCAAGTTCTCCTTCTCCATAGATTAAGACAGCATCCTTAGTTCTCTAAGATACTAACGGATGTTCTTAACATCAATCCAGTGACTATCACTTGGATTGGCCTGTTTGTGAGTCCATATGCTCAAAGCGTATGAGACATCAGGTCACGTACATTTTTCAATGTACGAGTTCACGGAGAGTTTCATGAAAGCCAAGCTTTCACCGATTGTTTTATGGGAATATCATTTCCAAGAAATGACATATTATCATTATTTATAGGACAACCACTGTCAGTGCGCTCCCACTAACCCTCTTTATATACACAAGAATCATTTTCGTTTTGAATTAAATCATACTCCATTATGATTACATAAAAACGATAATTCCAAGAACTTATGCTTGCTGCAATCCAAACATGGATCGAATAACCTGCAAACTTTGTTTGCTAGTTATTGTACGACAAAACCGACAGGATGTTATAAACATCCTCCAAAAGGTTTCATTTTCAGGAAAGCGATTTTCCCGTTAAGCTATCATATTTCATAAATGAAACATACAGCTTTAGCAAGCATTATCCAAATGGATTTACCATGGCAACAGGTAAAAGGTTGAATCGTAATCAATACAATGTTGATAACGATACCTTTCCGCTAAAAGCCTAACTTTACACGTTGGTATGTTGCCTTCCATGTATGTCTTCCTTGAATATTGAATAGTACCAATAGGCACAATGCCTTGCGGTACATCAACTAGTATCCAAACTTGTTGATATACATGAAATCCATTTCAGATTCATGACACTTTGCCATGATAGGGATTCGATACCTTGTATCACTTCCTCATACGTAGTCAGTTGGTATACCTCAATAAGATAGAAACCTTTATGAGGTGAGATCAGAAACCCATACCCCAGGTTGTTTTCTGACTCTCTCCGACATACGTGGTTCTTGTGTATTCGAAGATTAATGATATAGTTTCATCCTTGATGAACTATTTATGTTCCATTAGGAATTAGTGCCTTGAACAGTATCACTCCGATTTTCATCGAGTTATACTATCCTCCCATTTACCACTGCATATCGGTATTCCTCTTAGGAAAATCGCATGGCGAGCAACAATCTAATTGTTCTCTTGTGAGATGTATAAGTACTATACTTATGTATCCCTAGGATAACCTACAATTGGCACTTATCCAATTTGGGTTTTAGTTTGGTATCATCCAAACATATGCCTATCATACCTAAATGTTTTAGGAATGAGAAACCCGGTTTATTTCCCGTTCATATCTAATATGAAATCTGTCAAATAGATTATTATGGAACCTTATTCAAAATAAGTTCTTGCACTGTTTAAAGCTTATCCGTTGAAGGAAATGGTAGCTCAGAATGACTTATGATTAACCTTATCAAGTCTAACATAATTCGGTTTATCCGTTCGGACACACCGTCAAATTGACGTGTTCCAGGAGGAGTCATCATTGAAAGAATACTATACTCTTTCAAGTATATTAGAAACTTATTGCTTAAGTATTTTCCATTACGGTCTTATCGTGACGGTTTAATACTTTAGCCGATCTGTTTGTCTATTTCGTGTCGAAACTATAAAAGTTTCCGATTTGTGTTCTAAAAGAAACACACAACCATAACGCGATGCCACATCCGTAGGGTCACGAAATATTCATATCCACCTCTAGCCTTGCTAGACAGGGCCCACTTGTTTCACTGTGAACCTAGGGCTAACAGATTAGTGGCATTTACACTTTTACCAAGTAAATGTGTTTTAGGCACTTTGCCCAATAAACTAGATTCGTAGACTTTATTTGAATGGAATCAAAAGACCGAGTACCCACTCTTCAAAATTGTGGATATATGATTCTTGTTCGATTGTGTCCCAAACAACAATGCCACAATTAAGTTTCATCTGATAAAATCAGTTTGAGCTATTGTTTGTCATGTTATACGTTTGAGATTTTATTTATATTCAAAATATAAATTATGTTATTCACATCTAATGTGTTTATCTCAATATCATCTTTATATAATAAAACACCTTAGCGTTCTAGAATATAAAGGTTCACCCGCAGCGGGTTAAACACTGATATAAAGATAAAGTATCTAGTCAAACTAGTTACATTATAACAGTTTCCAATTTTAGGTACACACCCGAATGGTAGTTCCTAAAATTAGGTATCTACGGTTAAAACAGCGACTTTCGTCCCGTTTCCAATTCGCAGATAAATCTCAACTGAAGTCAGTATCCTGCTCACAGCAGATTCTGAACAACAGTATATATTTATGTATCACACTAAGTATCTAAAATCCAATTTTAATACTAGTAGTGAATGTTTATGACAAACATATTTGAAGTCAGAGCCTTGCTCGTCTTCAATTCCTTCATGTCTGCTTTGTCCAAACGGCAGTCACGCTCTGCGATCCCGTTTGCACATTTTAGGCAGACATTTTGGGATATGTCCTTTATCTTCCCAGAAGAATTATATGATTTTGCCTTTGCCCTTTTCAACATTCCAGAAGCCTGTGGCCAAGCCTTAGCCTTCTTAGAATATCAAAGTAAGGTTCGCCTTGTGCTACTTGCCTATTGCAAAGTTTGACTTTATCTCCTTGAGAATAGTCATTAACTTTCCAATTTACTATTGCAATTTAGTATTTCTAAAATCTAATAATAGATTTATGAAGATCCTTCAATTTCATTATCATACTTTAAGGATCTAATCCTTAGTTCTGATTCAGAAATTAAGGAGTTTACCGCAACAAGCTTAATGAATTAAGCACTTAAGTTATCATCGCATGATCTTCCAAAGATTATACTCTACTGTTTGCTTAACTTCGGGCTTAGGCCTAATATGTTATTTTATCTAATAAAGTAACTTATTAGTTTCCAGGACCATCCTGAAATATTATTCCCAATTTGAAAATTAAACCATTTAAATACATTTTTCCTTGGATATGTTTTAAATGTCAATCTTTCAATTTATATCTGGATTTTAATTGTCCAACTATTTAATCAACGATTTTGATACTATTTATTATAATGATTACAATAGTCCAACTATTTAATCAACTATAATTTAATAGATTAAACTCAATTATATTGATACTATAATCCAATTAAAATCAACTATAAATGAGTAGTTTGAATATAGTCCAACTATTTATTAAAAAACAACATTTAAATATTAGTCCAACTAACATTTGGCGAATGATATTATTCGAGCGCGTACGGCAAGTAATTAAACGAATATTGCAAATTCAATTCTTACCTCCCACTATTTTTCGGCGAGCCTCAAACCCTCTGTCGAGTACTCGGGAAACCGTGTTTCCTAGTGGGCTAGGATCCCGTTAAATATCACACAATCTTGACTTTGGCCAACAAATTGTATGATAATTAACTAGGTAGATCTCTAAGATCGATTGAATCCAATCCAATTCCTAGATCCGGTATGGGGACATCCAAGTCCAAAACATATATCTATATATGCCAATACATCCAATGTATTACCTAACCTTTTTCCTCTGAATCAACTAAGCCTTGGCTTTGGCACAACAAACTTAGTGATCCCAGTTAAGCGCGACCCATTGACCATGGAAAGCTTCGTAATCAATTTCGATGGACAAGAAGTGGTCTTGACTTTGGCCAACAAACCACAACTTGGACAAGACACTGATATGGAACAAAGCCTTCGTGATTCAAACCATCCTCGACGGAAAAAGGCCTTGACTTTGGCCAACAAGCCAATGCCAGTCTCGGATCTTGAGTGAGAATCACTCAATGGAAGGAAAAACGCTTAATATTTAGCGATGGTTTTTCGCGTGGAAATTGGCAACCAATTTATTATCTTTGTTAAGGTCTCATCATCATACACCCTTAAACATGCATTCTAAATCATAATAAAGCACGTATGAAAAAATAATAATGATATGCGGATGGATACTTTACATTGATCCTAGATCAAATCTCTCACTTTCTCTCTCTCGCTAGCACAAGTATTTACTTCTACCTGTTACACTACACTTCTAAAGAAACCTCATTTACATTGAGGGGAATAGGTGAGAAGAGAATACAAAGAATTGAGAGGTAATAAGGCTGGACACGCAGGTCCAATTTAATAAATCAAATTTATTACAACAATTTCTAAAATTGCCCCACCCATCTAATATCCATCTGATATACATTATTCATGCATCGCAACCATGTATTCACACAAGCATGCTATCAATCAATCTAATCAAATTAATTAATCTGATAATTAGTGATCATCCAATGTTCAAACAACGATTTGATTTTGTTCGAGTCAAACCCGTTTTTTGCGAATAAGTACTCAAAGTACGAATTCTCGAATTAAATTAAACTACTTATTAAATCCATTTAATATGCATTCAATTCTAATTCGCTATTTAATTCCAAATTAAATATTACACTTTAATAATAAACCTTTTACGACTAAATTCCAAATTTAATCGTTACGGGTCTCAAAGCCCGATTAACGTCCAACGTCAATTTAATTAAAGTCCAATGGGCTTTTAATTAATTCTTAAGGCGTGGACTTTTGGTCAACTCGGGTCAAACCGAATAACCAAAATCCAATCCGGGAATTACCCCATAAGCCTAGAAATCAATTAGGCCCATTAGGCCCAATTAAACTTTAAAGGTCCATTAAGTCGCATTTGGGCTTTATGGAAGCGGTTTTGGGCCTAATTGGATCCAACCAATTTTGCCTAAACCCAACTTTGTACAACAAAGCCCAATAAGCCCATTTACAACATTAAAGCCCAAATCCAATTTTAAGGCCCAACATAATTAAACACAAAAATCCAATTTCACATTTAATTAACCTAAAGTGTATATCATGATTAATCACCCAAATTAACATTTCTAAAACATCAATTTATACAATTAATCATGCTCATTTTTATCATCACATGTCCAACACATTTTGATTAAAATCAAACCCATTTTCATGCTATTATGCTCTCGGCAATGTGGGGAAATTATGTCCAATTTTAATCCAATCCAATTGAATCCAATTAAACATTAAATCAATATCCCCAATTGATTTCCAACACATCCAATAAATCAAAAAATCAAAAATCATCAAGATCACAATTAGGGCACCATTCGGCCAAGCCAAATTTTAGGGAAAAAATGTTCCAAACACCATTTCATCAAATTGATCAAATCAATCCTCAATAAAACATGTATTAAACATAATCAAACATCCATAATTTCAAATCATGCTCAAATACATTTTACCCAATTTTAAGCCCTAAGTTCGTTTCATGCTTTTAACAACGCTCTGATACCATTGTTGGAGTTCTACGGTCCCAATGATCGAATCAAAAGCGATAAAACATGTGTGAATATCAACGACGAAGTTGCGGAATACTTACATCGAGCGGTTGAGTGACGCGGTAGGCAATAAAAATTCCTTTTGCTCGGCAGTGAGGGTGTGCAGCTCACTGGTTTCGGCCATTTGAGCTCATTCGTCAAGCTCCAAGCTTCGTCGAACGATTCCCGACTCATGGGTGGACTTCCCTATCACCTTCGCATGACTTCGTAGTGTGCTAGCACTCCCGATTTTGCCATAAAATCGCGACTCTTGGCTTCCCACTGCTCACGGTTTTAACAGCAAACCAGAAGGTTTTTTGGCCCCTTGGGCGTGAATGGAGAGAGATGAGAGAAAGAGAGAAAATTCTTTGGTTGTTCCAAATTTGTGTATCTTATACACAAATGTGAATTTCAAATTCATTTGGCATGAATTTGGCTTTCAAAAAGTCAAGCCATAAATGGCTCCAACCACCAACATCAACTCACATCAATCCATCAATCATGAATAGTGACTTGCGTCAATCACTCAAAGTGAAAGACATCCATCACTTGATTGATGAATGATGTGACGCTAGTTGCGACTAGCGATTTGATGCTTGATTTGACTTGCGTGCCGCACTCGAATTCGAAATGCGAATGCGCTCGCAAATAATCCCGGGCTCGGGTTCGCTAATTCCAAATTAACGAATTTTCCGTTATTAAATCTAATTTATTTAAATAATCATGCCTAGCATAATTACTATTCACGTCGCTAATGAATTAATTCTAAATTAATTCGTTCGCCCGAATTAAAATCTATTTTAATCCGCGTCGAAATCCAATTTCGTTTAATAAATCGAATATATTAATTCTTCGATTAATTCCAAATTAATCATTATCTCTCTTTAAATGATATTTTATCCCAGATAAAAATACTCCGCAATTAATCCTAGATTAATTTTCTCTCTCTTCTAATTAATCCAGATTAATTAAGAGTGCGAGTCATACGTTATCGGTGAATCTTTAGGAAGCGACCCATGAGATCCCCGGATATGTTGGCAGTAAATTCGGTCGTCGGAATATCTGAACACGTAAGTACCAAGTACTACGTTTATACCGATTTACAAGACAAGGTTGGCCTCTAGCAAAGCGTCATGCCTACCCAATTCTCCGGAAACATCCTTACAGGAATAAAGGATCTATATCAGGCGTAGTATACGTAGTATTGCGTATGTCGATCCAGTATCGAATGATCACGTGCTAGGCCTGGGGCTGGAATTGTGTCTGCCCTGTACGAAGGACATATTAGATCTCTGGTAACTAGTCTCTATAATCGGATAAACATGACCTAGTCATAATATCCCGATAGCTCGAGCATATAAGAGAACGAGTTCCGTATCCTATGTGACCATCATCTCCACTATGACTGGAGTGATATTTCCATCTCGACATCACACCCAATACACTACGATTCTCAATATACCCAGCATTGGCATACACAGAACCTGTTAAAGTCCTGGACGACCGCAACCAAATTATATTGATTGTCGCAAGTATTAGCGGTGCAAGTCTCAAGGTTAAGACCAAATACACCTACCCTGATTTCGGACTTCCATAGACACATAGTCATACTACCAATGGAATTCTGAGGGGGTCTATCCAGAGCGAAGCTGTTTCCCGTACCATCGGTAAAACACAACCTCCTATTACACTTGCATGAGTATCCTATACCCAAATATATTAGAACTATGTCGTTGTGCCCTCACAACGCGCACACGTGTAATACTAGTCTTTTACATATTTATCGATGTCCAATCTTGATAATACTCTGACTAGGGATATTTAATGATTTATCCTTCGTGGACTGATACTGTCTAATATCATTTTCAGTCGAGGAACAAATCATAGGGACCTCATATCATTTATACATCTAGGTGATCTAATCGCAAATGATAAGAGTGCAATCTCATTTGTCACATAGTTAATTTGTACAACAACACCATGATCTGTACAAATAGTGACGCTATGGGTCATAATTGTCCAACATCGAATATATTATTTTATCGATTAATTCAAAATTAATCATTCTCTCTCTTCAAATAGTATTTTATCCCAAATAAAATCTCTCCATAATTAATCATAGATTAATTATGTTCGAATCAAACGTCATCGGTGAATCTTCGGGAAGTGACCCATGAGATCCCTGGATATGTTGGCAGTAAATCCGGTCGTCGGACTATCCGAACACGTGAGTACCTCGTACTACATTCTTACCGATTTACGAGACATGGTTGGCTTCTAGCAAAGCACCGTGCCTACCCAATTCTCCAGAAATATTCTTGAAGGAATATTTAATCTTTTTCAGGCGTAGTATACGTAGTATTGCGTATTGCGATCCAGCGATCCAGTATCTGATGTCACATGCAAGGCTTGGGGCTGGAATAGTGTATACCCCATACGAAGCATATATCGGATCATAAGCAATTAGTCTCTTTAATCGGATAATCATGACCTTGTCATATTATCCCGATGGTTGCAACACATTAGAGTACCAGTTCTGTATCCCTGCGTGATCATCATCTCCATATGACTGAAGTGATACTTCCGTCTTGACATCACACCCAATACACTACGATTCTCAATAAACCCAGAAGAGGCGTACACAGTGTAGGGGGTTTTAGGGGCTAAATCCGGTAACGCAGAGGAAGCGGTGGAAAATCAAATTTTTTGATTTCAAACCTTTTTCTTGGATTAATTAAATAAACATATTTATGTAATTATCCAATAATCAAATTATGAAATAAAATTCAAATAAATCATATTTAGTGAATTTACCGAATTACCCTTACACTTGGTATTTAGTCCATTTTAGTCTGAAATTGATCAAATCAATTTTGAATGATTCTAAATCATTTCTAAGATGAACTTAGCATGTTCAAAACATCAAAACACCAAAGGCAACATAAATCCCCATTTTTCTTCATTTGGCCGAATGCACCACTTTTGTGCCAAAGTGTGCACTTTGCCATTTCATGCATCAAAACACATCAAGATGTAATCCAATGAACATGAAACTTTATATGCATCATATACACATCCAAATACACAACATATATGAAAAGCCCCAAATTTGGAATTGGTCATGAACCCTAATTTTTCAATTTCTTCAAATTGGACAAATTAGACCAAATTGGTTAAATCCAATACTTCAATCATGTTTCTTCCATCCAATCAAAGTCTCAACACAATGAAACAACTCAATATAAAATCTAGGTCATCTAAGAGTGGGTCAACAACTCTAGATTAGCAACAAGGTTTCCAAAACCATAAAAGAATACTTATAACTACACTAGTCACAAGCTTTCTCCATTATACATGCTCAACACTTTCATCAAAGTTCACAACCAAATAGAACACAAACTATAAGAAGAGAGACAACAAAAAAGCAACACAAAATGATGCTAAGCATGTTAGAAACAATTTTCATGTTGAAGACTTTGAAAGATAACTTACAAAATCATAATTTTCCAAGCCATCTTCCTTTAGGCTTCAAGCTTTTCTCTCAACTTCTTTTATGTTTATTTTGGTATCAAATGAACTCCTTAAACCCTAAAATGAAATGAAACAATATATACCTCCTCCAAAAGAAGCCTTGGCCGAAATTGGTGGAGAAATATACAAAATATCATGATATTTTATTTCATTTAATTTTGCTTATCAACTTGCAACTTTAATCATCAAACAATTTAATGAATAAAGTAAGTCAACAATTTCAACTCAAAATTAACCATTATATTAATTAAGGGTCTTGGCCGAAATTATTTATACATTTATACCAAAATTTCATTTCAAATTCATTTAACAAAAATTTGATCAACTTGATTAAATATCTAAAAAACACTTTATTAGATATTTATCACTTGGTCAACAAAGGCAACCATGCAATTTAATTCAAATATCCTAAGTTAAGATATTTATATTTTAATTAATTTAATCATTTAACAATTAAATAATTAATTAATTAATCAAATACAAATATATTAAATATATGTATATATTTACATTAAATATCAAATACATATATTTATTAGGATATTAGTCAAATATCTCAATTGACTATTAATTAATGTGTATTTAAATTAATCAAGTATTAAATGTAATACACAATAATTAACTAAATGACTATCGGGTCCCTTTAGCATGTATCTTGCGTTTAACCTTTAAACGACTTAATAAATAATCAATATTATTTATTAATGTTGCTCTAGTGCTCTACGAGTATATTTCATTATTGAGACTATCTAGATTCAGGTATATCCGTCACGAAATCTACGATTCTCGATATACCCAGAATAGGCGTACACAGAAACCGGTTAAAGCCCTGGACGACCAAAACCAAAGTATATTGATTATCGCAAGTATTAGCGGTGCAAGTCTCAGGTTAAGACCAAATACACCTACCCTGATTTCGGACTTCCATAGACACATAGTCATACTACCAATGGAATTCCGAGGGGGTCTATCCAGAACGAAGCTATTTCCCGTACCATCGGTAAAACACAACCTCCTATTACACTTGCATGAGTATCCTACACCCAAATATATGAGAACTATGTCGTTGTGCCCTCACAACACGCACAAGTGTATACTAGTCTTTTACGCATTTATCGATGTCCAATCTCGATAATACTCTGACTAGGGATATTTAATGATTTATCCTTTGTGGATTGATACTGTCTCATATCATTCTCAATCCAGGAACAAATCATAGGGACCTCCTATCATTTATACATCTTGGTGATCTAATCACAAATGATAAGAGAGCAATCTCCTTTGTCACATAGTTAATTTGTACAACAACACCATGATCTGTACAAATAGTGACGCTATGGGTCATAATTGTCCAATAATCTCTCACTTGGCCTATAGCCAGTCACTCGAGTGTCTTACACCCGAACTATGTATGGTTCGCTCAAACTGTTGAGAAAAGGCTTTCGTCGGCTGATTTGCATGATTATCATCTGATGCGATTTATTCGATCATCATATCGCCACGATGTATGATCCGAACAAATCATATGAATATCGAAGTATGTATATGGATCGTTGATGAGACCGTTAATTCTTTAGCCTGTGCTGAAGCCTAGCTCAGCTGCTAAAAGAACTATATCTAATCTGATTAGATTATTATCGACCCAGAAGGCTTCTATTGCTGCCTCAGCTGCAGAAATTACCCGCATTTGTTGTTTATTCGGTAACAATATCTTGCTTGGAAGATTTCCAGCTCACTGTTCCGTTATTCAAACTTTATAGTACCGTTGTGGCGACTTATAGTCGTTTTATCGGTTTGGAAACTTGCAGTAGTGATCCCAGTTACTTCAAGTTCTCCATCTCCATAGTATAAGACATCATCTTTAGTTCTCTAAGATACTAAGTAGGTTCTTAACTTCTATCCAGTGACTATCACATAGATTGGCCTGATTGTGAATCTATATGCTCAAAGCGTATGAGACACCAGGTCGCGTACACTTTTCAATGTATGATTTCTCGGAGAGTTTTCATGAAAGCCAAGCTTTCACCGATTGTATTATGGGAATATCATTTCCAAGAAATAGCTTATTATCATCATTATTTATATAGGACAGCTATTGTCAGTGCGCTCCCACTAACCTCCTTATATACACAAGAATCATTTCGTTTTGAATTAAATCATAAATCATTATGATTACATCAAAAAGATAATTCTAAGAACCCAATGCTTGCTTCAATCCAAACATGGATCGAATAACCTACAAACCTTGTTTGATAGTTTTGGTACGACAAAATCGACAAGATGTTTTAAACATCCTCCAAAAGGTTTCCTTTTCAGGAAAGCGATTTTCCCGTTCAGTTGTCATATTTCATAAATGAAACATGCAGCGTTAGAAATCATTATCCAAATGGATTTACCGTGGCAACAGGTAAAAGGTTGAATCGTAATCGACACAATGTTGATAACGATACATTTCCCCTAAAAGCCTAGCTTTATACGTTGGTATGTTGCCATCCATGTATGTCTTCCTTGAAGACTTATAAGTACCAATAGGCACAATGTCTTGCGGTACATCAACTAGTATCCAAACTTGGTTGATATACATGGAATCCATTTCGGATTCATGGCACTTTGCCACAATAGGGAGTCGATACCTTGTATCACTTCCTCATACGTAGTCAGTTGGTATTCCTCAAAAGCTTAACATCTTTATGAGGTGAGATCAGAAACCCATACCCCAGGTTGCTTTCTGACTCTCTCCGAACTACGTGGTTCTTGTGTATTCGAAGATTATTAGTATAGTTTCATCATTGATGAACTATATATGTTCCATTAAGGAATCGATGCCTGGAATAGTATTACTCCGATTTTCATCGAGTTTTACTATCCTCCCACTTACCACTGTATATAGATATTCCTCTTAGGAAAACCGCATGGTGAGCAACAATTAAATTGTTCTCTTGTGAGTTGTATAAGTACTATACTTTGGTATCCCTATGATAACCTACAATTGGCACTTATCCAATTTGGGTTCTAGTTTGGTGTCATCCAAACGTATGCCTAGCATCCCAAATATTCAGGATTGAGAAACCCAGTTTCTTTCCTAGTCATATCTAATATGAAATCTGTCAAACAGATTTTATGGAACCTTATTTAAAATAATTTCTGCACTATTTATGCGTATCCGTTGAAGGAAATGGTAGCTCAGAGCGACTCATGATTAATCTTATCATGTCCAACAAAATTCGGTTACTCTGTTTGGACACACCGTCAAATTGACGTGTTCCGGGTGGAGTCCTCTTTGAAAAAAATACTATACTCTTTCAAGTATATTAGAAACTTATTGCTTAAGTATTTTCATCATGGTCTAACCGTGACGGTATAATACTTTAGCCGATCTGTTTGTCTATTTCGTGTCGAAACTTAAAAGTTTCTGATTTGTGTTTCAAAAGAAACACATAACCATAATGTGATGCCACATCCGTAAAGGTCACAGAAATTCATATCCACCTCTAGCCCAGCTAGATATGGGCCCACTTGCTTCACTATGAACTAGGGCTAGCAGATCGGTGGCATTTTCACTTTTACCAAGTAAATAGTATTTTAGGCACTTTGCCCAATAAACTAGATTCGTAGACTTTATTTGAATGGGATAAAATTAGTCCTAGTACCCACTCTTCAAAAGTATGGATATACGAGTCTTGTTTAATTGTGTCCCAGACAACAATGCCACAAATTAGTTTCTTCTAATCAAATCAGTTTGAGCTATTTGTTTGTCATGTTCTACGTTTGAGATATTTTTATATTCAAAATATAAATTCTGTTATTCACATCTAATGTGTTTATCTCAATATCATCTTTATATAATAAAACACTTTAGTGTTCTAGAATATAAAGGTCAATCCGCAACGAATTAAACACTGATATAGAGATAATGTCTCTAGTCAAACTAGTTACATTATAACAGTTTCCTAATTTAAGTACACACCCGAAGGTAGTTCCTAAACTTAGGTATCTATGGTTGAAACAGTGACTTTCGTCCTGTTTTCAATTCGCAGATTAATCTCAACTGAAGTCAGTAACCTACTCATAGCAGATTCTGAACATCAGTATGTATTTATGTACCACACTAAGTATTTAAAATCCAATTTCAATACTAGTAGTGAACATAATCTTGACAAATATATTTGAAGTCAGATCCTTTCTCGTTTTCAATTCCTTCATGTCTGCCTTGTCCAAACGGCAGTCACGCTTCCGCGATCCCGTTTGCCACAATTTAGGCAGACATTTTGGGATATGTCCTTTATCTTCCTAGAAGATTATAATAATTTTGCCTTTGCCCTTTTTCAACACTCCAGAAGCCTTTGGCCAAGCCTCGGGTTTCTAGAATATCGAAGTAAGGTGCACCTTGCGCTACTTGCCTTATTGCAAACTTTGACTTTATCTCCTTGAGAATAGTCATTAACTCTCTAAGAGTTATTAATTGCAATATGTACTTCTAAGATCTAAATATAGATCTATGAAGATCCTTCAATTTCTTTATCATACTTTAAGGATCTAATCCTTAGTTGTGATTCAGAAATTAAGGAGTCTATTGCGACAAGCTTAATGGATTAAGCACTAAAGCTATCATCACATAAATCTTCCAAAGATTATGCTCTATTATTTGCTTAACTCTTGGGTTAGGCCTAATATGTTATTTTATCAAATAAAGTAACTTATTAGTTTCCAGGACCATCCTGAAATTATTCCCAATTTTGAAAATTAAACCATTTAAATACATTTTCCCTAGGATTATGTTTTAAATGTCAATCTTTTAATTTACATCTTGATTCTAATAGTCCAACTATTTAATCAACGATTTCAGGTACTTTAAATATAATGATTATTATAGTCCAACTATATTAATCAACTATACTTTTAATTTGTTTGAATACAGTCCAACTGTTAATTAAAACAACAATTTAAATATTAGTCCAACTAACATTTAATTATTTGACGAATGATATTTGTTTGAGCGCGTATGGCAAGTAATTAAACGAATATTGCAAATTCAATTCTTGCCTCCCACTATTTTTCGGCGAGCCTCTAACCCTCTATCGAGTACTCGGGAAACCGTGTTTCCTAGCGGGCTAGGATCCCGTTAAATATCACACAATCTTGACTTTGGCCAACAAATTGTATGACAATTAATTAGGTAGATCTCTAAGATCAATTGGATCCAATCCAATTCCTAGGGGTGGGCGCGGTTCGGTTTGGTTCGGTTTTTGCTAAAAACCGAACCAAACCATATTTTACGGTTCGGATTTTTTACCTCTCAAACCAAACCATTAAATAACGGTTTGGTTCGGATTGAAAATTTCTTAAACCAGCGGTTTACGGATTGGTTCGGTTCGGTTTACGGATTATTATATTTAAAACAAATTTTCATCCACTTAGGTGAAGACAAAAAAAAAAAAAAAAAAAACTAGTCTATCCAACAAATAGTATGAAGTGCTATGGTGTAAGCTGTGACTCTAGGGAACACATGCACGTCATAAATGATTGAAATATGAGACACAATTAATTCTTGTATTTTTTAAAAATTACGTCGAATAATAATGCTACCATCATTCTAATTAAGATACAAATCCAACATCTTACTTTCAAGAATAATGATGCTACCATAAAACAAAAAAATAAAGAATAAAAGTATTAACAAATAAATATATTAACAAAAAATTTAATAATAAAAGTATTAACATACTAATAAAAAGAAAACATAGAATAAAATTTAAAGAAAAATAGAATTTTTTTTTATAAAAATATAATTTTTTTAATTATAACGGTTTGGTTCGGTTTAACAGGTGCGGTTCGGATTAGCTCCTGAACCGAACCGTAAACCATTTGGGGTGGGCCAATCCGAACCGCAAACCGAACCCTTAGAAAAAAAACCGTAAATTCGGTCTGGTTTGGTTCGGTTTGCGGTTTGGTTCGGTTCGGTCGGTTTTTTTGCCCACCCCTACCAATTCCTAGATCCAGTAGGGGACATCCAAGTCCGAAACATATATCTTATATATGCCAATATATCCAATATATTACCTAACCTTTTTCCTCTGAATCAACTAAGCCTTGGCTTTGGCACAACAAACTTAGTGATCCCAGTTAAGCGGAACCCATTGACCATGGAAAGCTTCGTAATCAATGTCGATGCACAAGAAGTGGTCTTGACTTTGGCCAACAAACCACAACTTGGACAAGACACCAATATGGAACAAAGCTCTCGTGATTCAAACACATCCTCGACGGACAAAGGCCTTGACTTTGGCCAACAAGCCAATGCCAGTCTCGGATCTTGAGTAAGAATCACTCAATTGAAGGAAAAACGCTTAATATTTGCGAGGGTTTTTCGAGTGCAAATTGGCAACCAATTTATTAACTTTGTTAAGGTCTCATCATCATACACCCTTATACATGCATTCTAAACACATAATAAAGTGCATATAAATAAATAATAATGATATGCGGATGGATACTTTACACAATGATCCTAGATCAAATCTCTCCCTTTCTCTCTCCCACTAGCACAAGTATTTACTTCTACCTGTTACAATACACTTCTAAAGAAACCTCATTTACATTGAGGGGAATAGGTGAGAAGAGAAATACAATGAGAAATGAGGTAATAAGGTTGGACACGCAGGTCCAGTTAATAAATTCTAAATTTATTACAACAATTTCTAAAATTGCCCCACTCATCTAATATCCATCCGATATACATTATTCATGCATCGCAACCATGTATTCACACAAGCATGTTATCAATCAATCTAATCAAATTAATTAATCTGATAATTAGTGACCATCCAATGTTCAAACAACGATTTGATTTTGCTCGAGTCAAACTCGTTTTGCGAATAAGTACTCAAAGTACGAATTCTTGAATTAAATTAAACTACAAAATTAAATCCAATTCAATTTGTATTTAATACTAATTCACTATTTAATTCCAAATTAAATACTACACTTTATTAATAAACCTTTTACGATTTAAATTCCAAATTTAATCGTTACGGGTCTCAAAGCCCGATTAACGTCCAACGTTAATTTAATTTAAGTCCAATGGGCTTTTAATTAATTTATTTAAGGCGTGGACTTTTGGTCAACTCGGGTCAAACCCAATAACCAAAATCCAATCAAGGAGTAACCCCATAAGCCCATAAATCAATTTAGGCCCATTATGCCCAATTAAACTTTAAAGGTCCATTAGTCGCATTTGGGCTTTATGGAAGCGGTTTTGGGCCCAATTGGATCCAACCAATTTTGCCTAAACCCAACTTGGTACAACCAAGCCCAATAAGCCCAATAACAACTTTCAACCCAATTTTACAAAATAGGCCCAAATAATTTAATTCAAAAAATTTCAAATTTCTCAATTAAATTACATAAAGTGTATTACACAATTAATTACCCAATTAACATTTCCAAAATACCAATTACCTTAATTAATCATGCTTATTAACATTAAATCATGTCCAACATAATTTAATCAAAAATCAAACCTATACATGCTTTATAACTCTCGGCTAAAGGGGATTTTTGTGTCAAATTCAAATTCAATCCAATTAAATTCAATTCAACATTAAATCAATATCCCCAACATGATTCTAACTCATCCAATGAATCAAAAAATCAAAAAACACCAAGAATTAGGGATATGTCATTCTCGGCCAAGCTAAGATATTTGGGAAAATTTGTTCCAAACAACATTTGATCAAATTGATCCAATCAATCTTCAATTAAAACACATTTAAGCATACTAATTCATCCAATTTCATTAAATCATGCTCAAAAACATTTTACCCAAATTTTAAGCCCTAATCAAATTTCATGCTTTTCAATCGCCCTGATACCATTGTTGGAGTTTCTACGGCCCCGAGGATCGAATAAAAAGCAAGAAAACACATGCGAATACATACGACGAAGTTGCGGAATACTTACATCGATCGGTTTTAAGCGACGCGGCAACGAACAAAAATTATTTTCTGCTCACTGTCATGCTCGGCAGTGAGCTGTTGTTCTTAATAAAGCAACTCATGACATTTCCAAAAAATATCAAAACTTAAGATATTTATATTTTTATTAATTTAATTATTTAACAATTAAATAATTATTTAAATACAAATATTTTAAATATATGTATAATATTTACTTTAAATATCCAAATACATATATATTTATGATATAAGTCAAATATCACAATTTGACATTTAATTAATGTGTATTTAATAAAATTTATCATTAAATATAAATACACATTAATTAGGAAATGACTATTAGGTCCCATCGCATGTATTTTTCGTTTAACATTTAAACGACTTATAAATAATCAGTATTATTCATAAAAGTTGCCCTAGTGCTCTACGAGTAGATTCACTAGTGAGACTCTTTAGATTCAGACATATCTGTCACGAAATCCAATTTCGTATCCATATTTACCCACCCGTAAATTATGATGACCACAGATAAACTCGCTGAATCATACATGTCGAGGTCATGACATATGTATAATTCCTCCATCACAAATATCTGGATATATCCCAGAGATATAGATGTAATCGTCAAATCTCTATATGGACAATCTCATCGACGTCTTTTATAAATAATCAGTATTATTCATAAAAGTTACCCTAGTGCTCTACGA